>CAJHQP010010311.1:0-19113 GCA_905132765.1 Moricandia arvensis
GTGTTCCTCGTAATTTCCTAGTAATTAGCCATTTACTTAGTGAAATTACGAGGAATACACCGTCTAGTAATGGCGAGTTTTCTTGTAGTGATAGAACGTATAAAAATTTTTTCACAGTTCCATAGAAAGTTTCACTCTCATGTATCCGACGCTATAGCTAAACAAGAAATGAGACCGGAGATAGAGAAGGAGACAGCAGAGCCACATACCACATTGAGCATGAAGGGCAAGAGGAGCTAAAGTATTTTGAGTCCCTAGCAAAATATATCAGCCTTACTTGTTCTTTCAAGCTTGGGTAAATAACATAATTTGTTCTTGTTACTTTAATTAAGCAAGAAAAGAGAATCAAATTACTAACTAAAATAGTTAATACTACCAGGTTTGATGACACCAATACAAGGAATCTGCTTCAGGAGATGTCAATGGTAGAGAGAATGATGTTTGGGTTCGATGTGAGATGCATTGCTTGGGAGAATTACATTGTCAACGTTCATTTTCCAGGTATCAAAAGGGTTGTCTTTGGTGGAAATCCAGCTAAAGAAATTATTTAAGAGACAACTTTCAATAATATAATTACCTGCCTATATTTTCTTTTCACCTTTCAACTTTCAATGATTTAAGAGGTTTGTGTTCATAAAATAACTGTATCACCTCACCTATCATTATATTTTCTTGTTTATCAGTATCAAAGATATTTTATCGACATTATACTCCAGGATGCGAATCACCTATATATAATCCATTCGAACCAAAAAATGAAGATATGTTGGATTTTAATGTTACATTTAAAAGTTCCTGAACTGAATTATATTTAGAGAGAAGTTGGAGTGTTAGAGGGAAGTTTCAAAAAACTGTTCAATTTTCTGAATTTAAATTCTATTTATCTAATACGACTTTAAAAAGATAACTATATTTTGACCGGTCTTTGACTCGCCTTTTTAAAAAGGCCGGTCTATTTTTGTTTTAAATTATTTTTGGAAACTTAATTTTTATATTTCTATTCTTTGTCATGATATTTGTGTTTAATATTAAATTAATTTATTTTAATTTTGATATTATATAAAATATGTCAAGAACCAATTATATAAGTTTAGTGGATCCCTAAAATTATAAAATTAAGTGGTGGTTATAAAATATATATATAGATACAGTTAGAAAATATATGGTATTTTAAATAGGTAAATGTAGAAAATATTGTTATACTACAATTTTAAAATAATAATTTTGAGACTCAATTGTTCCACACCACACATGTTTGAGATTCGATTTCAACTTAACGAACTTTCCAGTAATCTGTTCGTATTTAAAAATTTCAGTATGCTTCACGTATAAACATAAACATATATGTATTAATCTCTCTTCTAAGAAAATTTAAAAATAATAATTAGACTCCAAATGTTCGACACCACACATGTTTGAGATTCGATTCCTACTAACGAACTTCCCAGTAATCTGTCGTATTTAACATTTCAGCATGCTTCACGTGTAAACATAAACATATATGTATAATCTCTCTTCTAGATAAATTAAAAATAATAATTGAACTCAAATTGTTCCGACACCACACAGTTTTGAGATTTGATTCCAACTTAACGAACTTTCCAGTAATCTGTTCGTATTTAAAATTTCAGCATGCTTCACGTGTAAACATAAACATATATGTATAATATTCTTCTAAGATACATAAATTTTAAAATAATAATTTGAGACTCCAAATTGTTCCGACACCACACATGTTATGTTTTGCAGTACATACATACTCTTACGACGAGTGAATATTTTTGTCCGGCATGCAGACTCTCAGTCATGTAAGAAAGGAAAAAACTATCTCTTAAAGTATGTGAAACATTTGGCCATGACCCGTTGCAGGTGGAAGAACGTTAAATGTACTCATCTGCTACTATAAGTCAAATATTAGGCCATCATTATTGGCGGGCCTTAGGGCGGCCCTTAATGATTTTGGGTCAAAAATAAATGGAAAACCATAAGGAACTTGCAAATGAACCTAAAATAAGGGATTTCTTGTTGGCCCTTAATGCGACGTGTCAACACGTGATTGGGAGAAGGAGAAGGTGCATATTCCAATAACATATAATTTATAAAGTTTCTATAAATTGAATAAAATGTTTGTTTCCTTTATTTATTATAATGTTTGTAATGTTTTTTTCTTTGTAATTTTTTTATGTTTTCAATTTTAATGTTAAATTTGTCTTTTATATGTTTTATATTTAACTTCTCTTTTATATATCATTATTTATTAAAATAAACACTTAAATTATTAAGGGACAAAATAAAGTCTTACCAATAATCAACATTTTTATAATTGTCCTTAACAAAATCCTTTAACACAAAAGTTATAATAAAATACTAGATTTTGACCCGCGCTTTTCAAAGCGCGGGTTTATTTTTGGATAAAAATGTTAGTTAATATTTTTTTAATTATGATATACATCTATATGTTAAAAATAGATATTCAGTGTTTTCATATCAGATTCGGACCCGCGGCGGAACTGTAAATTAGGTATATCTAGTTCAAATTTAATGACAATTTGTTAATTAAAATTCTGATAAAATCCGGTAAAATTTAAACAATTATCATTAACATGTGAAATAATCATGGTTGACCCATTAAACTCCAAAGAAAATTGATAATATTTCAAAAATTAAGTTTTTATATACTTTTAAATTGTACATAAAATTAAAAAAAAAACTATGAGATTGTAGTTCTTTGTATTTTGACGATTTTTACTATTCGAAAAAATGAAAACTGATATTAGAGAAGACAAAAATGTATTTATATGACAGTATTAGCTTTTGTTATTTATATTGTTTGAGAATAAGTTTAAAGATGTTAGATCGTATAAGAAATATTTCAACATATTATTTGTTACTATTTGAATATATAAATTGAAATCATTAGAAAAAATTAAGATATGTTAATACCTATTTGAAAAAAAAAATTAGTTAAATAAGTTAAGATCTGAAAACATTAATGTTTGTTCCTTTAAAATAATATCATTTTTAAAAAAAATCATTAGTAATTGCTCCATTTAGATTCTTACTATAAATAAGGAGAGAATTTTAGGGTAGTTTATATATATATATTAAAAATGTATTAGGCTTAAAGATAATATTTAAGGAACATTAAGTTTATAATTATATACGTATTTTAAATTTTTACCTAGAATCAAGTTGGGTGTCCAATTTGGTGTTTCTAGTTTAATAGTATTTGATTTTAAGGCCCAAATTTAGGACACCAATAATGATGCTCTAGACCCCAGTTAAATAAATTAATGGGGCCCAGCCAACGGATCAAACTACTTGACACCTTACCGGAAACCTAATCACATTAACTACCCTTCTAATTTGTATATATTATTCGCATCTCTTACAAAAGCCTTCCATAAAAAGAAAAATTTAAAAGCTTCACATTACTCTTCTTCTTAAAAAAATGGCATGAAAACAAATCTGCTGGCCACAAGCAAGACCGTCAAGTTGCATGGCGTCAGCTTCTTCTCCTCTTTCCTCAGCCAGACCGAACCACTTCTTGGCTTGTCGTTTGCCACACTCCATGACACGTACGGATCAAACTTCTTGTTGTTATCGTGAAACGTCGTTGAAAGCTGCGTCGCCTTTTACGATGCCTGAGCCAGAGCCAAGTGTCAGTGATGGAGTTGGAATCATCCGCTTCTTGAAAGGAAAAACCTATCTTATTACAGGTGCAACGGGTTTTCTTGGTAAAGGTAATACAAAACCTAAAACAGAGTTTGCTTCTTGTCCAAGTAAACTGATTTTTGGATCTTTTTTTTTGTTGTTGTAGTGTTGATTGAAAAGTTATTGAGAGCAAGTCCTGAGATTGGGAAGATATTCATTCTGATAAAATCCAAGGATCAAGAATCAGCTGACAAGAGACTCTATGATGAGGTTTTGTTTTCACTCTCATCCTTACTCTTTTTTCTTCTTTCTCTTTTTCATTTCTCCAAATTTTGCATCCATTTGTTCCACACAGATCATAAGCTCGAATCTGTTCAGTCATTTGAAGCAAATACATGGGAGCTCTTACGAAGCATTTATGAAGAGAAAGTTGATTCCAATACTTGGAGACATTGGAGAAGACAATCTGGGGATGGAATCTGAAACAGCAGCCAAGATTAGCGTCCATATTGATGTCATTATAAGCTGTGCAGGTCGCACGACATTTGAGGACAGGTGTTTACTCTGTGTTCTACTTCTTACCCTGCATGTAGTTCTATTAGTTTGCTTACAAACAAGTTGCTTCTAATCCAAGCAAACTGTTGCAGATATGACCTTGCTTTAAATGTCAACGCTCTTGGACCTGGTCGGCTCTTAAGCTTTGCCAAGAGCTGCAAGAAACTGAAACTTTTTCTCCATTTCTCAACTGGTATGAGTTTATGTTTTGGCTAAAAAAGGTTAATCCACATGGTCTCTTGGTTCATTCTTTAAACATTTTATAAAAAATAGATGTGGTGTACCATAATTGAATAAATTTTATATTCATTGGAAAAATGTTATTTTGTAACCAAACGAGAACTTTCAAAAACTATATATATGTTTATTTTTCTTTTGATTTGTTATATAGCTTATGTGACTGGTAAGAAAGAGGGAACAATATTGGAGACTCCTCTCTGCATTGGAGAAAACATAACTTCTGACTTGAACATTGAACATGAGCTGAAACTAGCTTCAGAAGCTGTAAGAAAGTTAAATGGCAGTGGAGAAATCAAGAAGCTGAAAGAACTTGGTATCCAAAGGTGAGAGATGAAGGGAAAAAAAAATTCTCTTTGCACATTATTAATTATGTTACTAAAATCTGAAACAATATGCTTTTATCTTAGAGCTCAACAATATGGCTGGGAAAACACTTACACGTTCACAAAAGCAATGGGTGAGAGTTTAATCCAAACCATGCGAGAAGATGTGCCTGTAGTAATCATAAGGCCTAGTATTATAGAAAGCTCTTACAAGGAGCCTTTCCCTGGCTGGCTCCAAGGAATAAGGTTAAATAATTTCATTGTTAAATACAAAGGGATTAGATTAGCTTCTGGTTTCTTAATTAATTTATATTTGGTTTGTTTATAAAAAATACAGAATGACTGATCCAATGATCTTGGCCTATGGCAAAGGCCAAATTTCTGGCTTCTGGGGAGATTCTCAATCTTTTTGGACATTATACCTGTTGATATGCTTGTCAACGCGACAATAGCAGCAATGGCAAAGCATGGTTGTGGAAACTCAGAGCTCAAAGTTTACAATTTCACTTCTTCATCTCATGCGCATCCCCTGCGAGCAGGCGAGTTTATGGACCTCGCTTATCAACATCTGTGTGACTTTCCATTGACAGTGATAGACTTAGTGCGATGGAAGTTCCACAGTTCCTTAGATGGTTTCACCTCCTCTGTATTCGACATAATAGCAAAACAGGAAAGGGAAACTAAGAATGAAGGTGGAGACGCAGAAGAGTCACATACACCATTGAGTTTCAAGGGAAGAAGGATACTAGACTATTTGTGTCCTTAGCAAGAACATATGAGCCTTACACGTTCTTTCAAGCTCGGTAAGTAACACACTTGGACTTGATTTTATCAAACAAAAAGCTATTAGAATATTGACTCTTGGCCAATTTTCTAGGTTTGATGACACCAATACAAGGACTCTTATTCAGGAGATGTCAATGGAAGAGAGAGAGATGTTTGAGTTCGATATCAAAGGCATTGACTGGGAGCATTACATTATGAACGTTCATCTTCCAGGTCTCAAAAGGGAAGCTTTGAAGGAAAGATCAAATTAAAGAGTGATTTGGTTGGTGCAAACTTGAGTTCAACAAGTGTATCGCCTATTGTTTTTACTCTTATTATTAGTACCAAAACATGTTGCTTTTATTTTAATGAATTTTCTAAATATCAATTTCTAATAACTAACAAAATAATTATTAAGAATATAGCTATGATGATTTGGATTCCAAGTGAGTAGCAAATATTTTAGTTTAGAGACATTATATCCCCAACATCATCATTTCAATACTATTTGGTCAATTGTACATAGAAACAAACTCAACTCGTTTATACTGTTTTAATTTAGTATACAACTAAAAGAAATTTGGGAATAGAATTTAAAGTAAAAAACATAAAATTTTAGTTAGCTAAATATAGAAAAAAGTAACACATACATTATTTTCATAACAATTTAGTTATAAATGCAAAATACCATATTTTAAAAAGCCAACTCCCAAAATAAAGTTTCACATCCAATAAATATAATATAAAAATTAATATAAATAATATAAGTATAATAGAGGTATAATACAATACAAACTCAATAAATTAATACTGGTTGAATTAATAAACACGATAAAGTAATAAAATTTGATGGTCTTAAGTTGGCCATTGTAAAATATGACGTAAATCTAATAAAATAATAAGACAATCAAATTTTGAAAATCAAATATATAATCTCATTAAAAGTATAAATTAATAATTTATATAGAGAGTTAGTAAGATTTATACAAAGAAATTTTCTATGATAGCAATACAATTTTTTTATCACACATATAACACACAAGAATCAAAATGATTAAAATAGTTTTCATTAAATATGTAAACACACAAACATATAGATTAATTATTCTCCATAGAGAAGAAATTTTGATGATTACCATTGATTCTTCAAGTGTCAATGCCCCTATGTTTCAGTTAACCAAATGCTACTCAAACCCCAACAAGGATATTGACTGCCACAAGTCTATAGATAGTCCGTATACCATTATATGAGTGTATAGCCTAAGGGAGACCCATTATCATAGCTAAGACGCACATATTCTTTCACTCTTGCAAGTAAGTCGAATCCAATAGCCCCAATGAGCCGTTATTACGCATATTAAAGTTCAAAGATCGTGTGTTTCCGTGAGGATGTAACCAATATTTGTTTGAGACTTCGCAAAAGAGTAAATAAAACATAAACATTATTAAAGTGTAAACCAAAGCAAACTTGTCCAATAAGTAACTCAGGTTCTTTCATGTACCCTCGCAAACAAACCACCTTTGATTCTAAGTGTGACAGACAAGAGAATCTCAGGACGCTCCTTCCCTGGAACCTCAACAACAAACCTATCCAACACGGCAGCAACTATCGATTTCATCTGAATATAAGCCATTTCTTTACCTAAACACATCCTTGGTCCTGCATGAAACACCGGAAACTTGTAAGGATTCTCACCTCGAAACCCACCATTTGTTTCATCAATCCACCTCTCTGGATCAAACCTATCACAACCCTTCCCCCAGATACTCTCCATCCTCCCCATCGCATACGCGTTGTAACTTATCCCCCAAGCTTTCCCTACAAAGGTTCCATCAGGCAATACATTGTCTTCAACACAACTCATTGTGTCCACTGGCACAGGAGGATATAACCTAAGTGATTCGGTTATCGCTGCGTGCAGATAGTTCATCAGTTTAAGATCCTCAAACCCGTAAACTTCTCCCACTCGCTTCCCTGTTCTTGCCCTAATCGAGTTCAGCTCTTGTCTGATTTTGTCTTCTACTTCTGGATGCTTAGAGAGTAACCAAAAGAACCAGGTCAAAGCAGAGGATGTTGTGTCTCGTCCCGCGAGGATGAAACTAATGACAATGTCACGGAGCAACTCCGGCGAACTCATCTCCTCGATGTTGATGAATCTTGAAAGCAAATCCTCGTTCTTGTTACTTGACCTAGCTTGATCATCAAGCCTGTGACGCACGATATCGTCTGCGAATTTGTGAACGGTCACGATTGATTCTCTCAGAAGTCTCTCTGATCCTATGTCAAGTTTCTTCTTGATCTTCCATGCATACGACACCACCGACTGAAACCGTTTCGAGATGATCTCCGCCGCCGTCTCGAAGGCTCTCATGAACTCTACACCGTCTGCTCCGTCGTCGCCGAGGCAAGCCGACACTACAAGAAAACAGTTTTTTTCCGACTGCATTTTGCGACTACAGCCGCAGTCACTAAATATACCGACCATATACCAACCGTTTAGCGACTGATATGCCACCAAACAACATTAGTCACTCTTTAGTCGCTATTTTGCGACTGAAAAATTTCGTCGTGAATCAGTAGTTTATTTACGACTATTTAGCTACTCACTCTGACTCCCTAAACGGTCGTCGGTCAGCAGTCGCAAAAAACAGTTACAAAACACGTGGAAAGCGTTATGAGTTCCTATTACACCGGTTTTTTAACAGTAAAAAAAAAAAGTAGCAAAACAGTCGCAAAACAGTGGGTAAATGTTTTATATATAGAAGTAAAATCGACACCTTTCTTCTCATCACCAACAATTTAAAATGCCGAGCAATTGAAAACGTTTGTCAAGAGTAACAAAAAATCTTGATTAACAAAAAAAAGGAAAAAAGAAAAAAAACCGTGAACTACAATGACGGGCAATTACAACAATACTAATTTTCGTGATTGGATGTACAAGAGGATCGATGAAGAAACGGAGAATTTCTCGAGAGATTTTGTCGCGGGGGTAGAGGAATTCATGATGTTTGCAAATAGTCAGGAATTAACGCAGAGCAATGGCGGTAAGTTCTTTTGTCCTTGTAGTACTTGCAGAAACGATAAATTTCTCCCGGGGCAAAAAATCTTGAAACATATATATAGTAGAGGATTTATGCAAGATTATTATGTTTGGTACAACCATGGAGAAGAAATAGATATGGGATTAAGAACGAGTTATGTTGATCCGACGCATTTATGTGGTAGTGGAGAAGTAGGTAATTTAGTACAAGATAGATATGTGGAAATGGTGAATGATGCATTTTGTGATAATGTGAGTTATGATAATTATCAACAAGATGATAGTTGTCAAAATGTTGTAGACCCGGTTTCCAACCATTCAAAGAAATTCTACGACTTGTTAGAAGGAGCGAAAAATCCTTTGTATGATGGTTGTCACGAAGGTCACTCGCAGTTATCCTTAGCTGCTCGAGTTTTGCAAAATAAGACTGATTATAATATGAGTGAAAAGTGTGTGGATTCGGTATGCCAAATGTTAACGGACTATTTACCTGCTGGAAACCAATCAACCGCTTCACATTACGAGACAGAAAGATTGATGCGCAATTTGGGCCTCCCATACATTACAATTGATGTTTGTGTTAACAATTGTATGATTTTCTGGAAAGATGATGAAAGATGGGATAAATGTCAATTTTGTGATGCACCAAGATGGAAGCCTAGAAATGAACGGCGTAGGACGAAAGTACCATATAGTCGTATGTGGTATCTACCTATTGGTGACAGATTAAAGAGAATGTACCAGAGCAAGAAGACTGCATCAGCAATGAGATGGCATGCAGAACACCAAGCAAAGGAGGGTGAAATGTGTCATCCATCAGATGCGGCGGAGTGGAAACATTTTCAAGATCTACATCCCCGTTTTGCAGCAGAACCTCGTAATGTTTATCTTGGCTTATGTACGGATGGCTTCAATCCATTTGGAATGTCTAATAATCATTCGTTGTGGCCAGTGATCTTGACTCCATATAATCTACCCCCTGGTATGTGCATGAATACAGAGTACTTGTTTCTCACAATTTTGAATTCTGGACCGAATCACCCAAGAGCTAGTCTAGATATATTCCTCAAACCTCTGATTGCGGAGTTGAAAGAGTTGTGGTCTACTGGAGTTGAAGCATATGATGTCTCCTTGAATCAAAATTTCAATCTAAAGCCGTGCTTCTGTGGACGATAAGCGACTTTCCGGCTTATGGCATGCTATCGGGATGGACGACCCATGGTAAGTTGTCTTGTCCAATTTGCATGGAAGATAGTAAGGCTTTTTATCTGCCAAATGGAAGGAAGACATGTTGGTTTGATTGTCATCGAAGATTTCTTCCTCATGACCATCCACTGAGGAAGAATAAAAAGGACTTCTTGAAGGGAAAACATTCTATGAATGATTTTCCACCTGAATCTTTGACTGGTTAGCAATTTTATTCGGAGCGGTTAGCTGGAGTCAGTCCACCAAAAACATCCAAGTGTGGTGGAAATGGGCACGACAAGAAGAAACCTGGATATGGAAAATACCATAATTGGCACAAGGAAAGCATATTCTGGGAGTTGCCGTACTGGAGGGACCTCATTCTTCGACATAATCTTGATGTAATGCACATTGAGGTTTTTTGTTTCATACGCAGAAGCATGGCGAGGGACGAAAGACTTGTAACTATGGAGTATGTGTTAAAGGAGAGAGTTATACAAATGTAACTGATGAAGCACATTACTACGGGATCTTAACTAATATCATACAAATCCAGTATGAGGGGGCGGTCGATTTGAGAATCACACTTTTTAAGTGTAAGTGGTATGACTCTGTTCTTGGTAGAGGCACTCGACGGAGGCAACGGCGGTATCATTGATGTTCTTTCATCGAGGAAATACGATAAATATGACCCATTTATTCTAGGTACATATATATATATATATTGCTTGATATCATTAATATGTATATATTTATTGGTATTTGATATTATACAGCATCACAAGCAGAACAAGTTTGTTATATCCCGTATCCGTATGTAAAGAAACCAAAACAGTTTTGGCTCAATGTTCTAAAAGTGAATCCGAGGAGATTGATCATTGCTGGAGAATATGAAGACGTAGCCCCGGTGACGTTACAACAAGAAAACGATGATGCTGTTATGATGACTACAATTGAAGACTTAGAATTCGAGCATTTGGTACATGTTCGAGAAGAACCAATAAATCTCGATTTCGAGGTGGCAGATGGAGAAGCAAATGACGAATTCCAATGTAATATATCGTCTTCCGATGATGATGAAGAGGAAGAAGAAATCTTTTAAGTTATTTGAGGCAATATGTAATGATATATTATTGGTGTTCAAAAAAATGTAATGATATATTATTGGTGTTCAAAAAATGTAATGATATTATTAGTCTTATGGGTGTATTTTGTTTTTGTAAATTGTATTTAGCTAGTAATTAAAACTACCCGCCTAAACCCAAATTTTTAGCTAAACCCGCCTAAACCTAAATTATTAAGTAAACCCGCCTAAACCAAAAAATTAGAAGCGGCTAAACCTAAATTATTTCTGCCATTTCACAAACTAAACCTATCTCACAAAGCCTCCACTCTCCCGATCTCAACTTCTCACACCGGCGATTTCACCGAAGCTACGACCGATCTATCTCCGGCGATAGGTGGAAAGAGGAAGCGCCATGTCGTGGCACCAAAATCATCGATTAATAGAACACCAAGACCATTACCGGCTCAGTATGACTTCATCCCTACGGAGACAACGTCGAATCTTCCACCGGTGGTTCTCCCCAACAACAATCCGGCGCCGTCGGTTAGGGATTATCCACCTCCGAGGCAACTCTTTCCTCCGACCTCCACCTTACCACCTTCTAGATCTACTCCGGTGCCTCAACCTCGAGTTCATCAATCTTCTGGCGGTGAAGCTCAGTCAAATCCTCAGCCTGAGCGGACACAATCTCCATCTCCTCCACTTGAAGAATCTCCATCGTCTCCACTTCATGGAGCTCCATCGCCTCACAGTTCTCATGCACAAAACTCTCATGGAGACCCAGAAGATTTTCCTGAGTTCGAAGCTCCAGTACAACCTGATCTCTCTGAGGACGTGATGGATTTAATAAACTCGATGCTAGCCCAACCAGGGCGAGAAGAGTTCACAACGGTTCTGTCTCGCAACCTCGAGCCTGGTACAACGTGGTATGGTTGCTATACTTTCTGTATGTTGTGAGTTTAGTTTGAGTTTCTTTTTATGTCTGTTGTGTTAGTTTAATTATCTGATTAGGTTTTGAACACCATAAGATAACCTGTTTAGTTTCTTTTCACTGCTTTTTTGAGTTTGATGATTGAGAGTCTCTGGTTTTTTCCTCTTGTGGTGTAGGTTTGGTTATGACAAGTCCAGATTGACCCGTAAGATAACCAAGATTATCACCAAGAAGTTTAATCAGCCATTCTATAGCTGGTCATGTGTGCCTAGACACAGAAAAGAAGGATACTTCCTTGAATTTGCAGTAACATTCTCTATCTATTCTTACATTCTATTAATAGTTCTTTCTTTTCTGATGATTATTATTAACACGTAGCTTTTAGTTTTAAATGCGGTTTATAGTTCTTTCTTTTATGATGACTAACACATATTTTCTCTGTTGTTTTGTAGAAAACACACACATGGAATCCCATGTTAACCGGTCTTGTTCAAGAACACTTCGAATCCATTTGTCAGCTTCGAATGAAGGGTATGGTCAGTACTGCTAGGACCTCTAGAGAGCAACCGAATTGGATAGGAGATACACTCTGGATGCAAATGACTGCTTATTGGGACACTAAGGCAGCAGTGGCAAAGAGCAAAAAAGCATCAGCAGCTCGAAAGTCTGACCGTAAAGGTCTTGGTATTCACAAGCATAACTCAGGGCAGAAGTCCTATATGCAAATCGAACAGGAGCTGGTGAGTACCACTTTCTTTGTCTCGTTTTCTCATAACTCATGTATGCCTTTCTTCCATTTCATTTCAGACTGTGGAGTTGGGAAGACCTGCGAGTTTTGGTGAAGTATTCATCAAGGCTCATACAAAAAAAGATGGAACCTATGTCGATTTCAAAGCAGAAAAAGTTATTGAGGCTTACAAAAAGAAAAAGGAAGAGAAGTTGGCTAACCTTGAGCAGGATAACACTGAAATCTCAGATGGGTCTCAGCCAATGCTGTCAATAGAAGAAGACAACGAGCTGTTTATTCAGGTTAGTGTTTTTATTAAAAAATATTTTAGAGTCTTATGTTTTCCAGCTAGGAAATTGATTGGTAATCACTGAGTCATTATTTTATTTGTTGTAGTCAACCTTCTGCAATGACAGAGGAGACCTTTTTGGTATTGGAAGCTTGAAGAAGAAGCTTAAGAGAAAGCCAAATGACCCAAGCAGCTCCTCTTCTTTCATGCACATGCAACAAAAGCTTGAAGAAGCTGAACGCAACATAGAAGAACAAGCACGCAAAATAGAAGAACAAGCGGCCCTTATTGCCAAGGCTGAGGAAGAGCGTGCTCGGGTTGAAGCTACTAACCAGGTTAAGATGGCCGAGTTCACCCTTATGCACGAGTATATGCGTTCAACTGATCCGAGATACCTTGCTTTCATTGCTACTGAAGCATCATCTCCAGCTCCTACTAATCAGTAAATGCTACCATCTTTTTCTTTAGTTTCTCATATGTTAAGTTAACTTGACTATCTTTTGGTGTTTTCTTATATTATCTTTTTGGTATGTATAATTCTCATATGTTAAGTTAACTTAACTTAAAACAACTCAAGTGTTGGAGTTGGTTTATCTTATGTATCTTTTTGGTATTTATAATTCTAAAAACGTTTATTTAATTTCAATTTCTTCATTTTGCATCTGTAAATCCACAAATAAAAACCCAAATCAACCAAAATAAATAAATACGAAATCATAAATCTTGGTTTGTATTTGTAATAAACAGTAGCCCCGTAGTCACTAATCAGTCGCTAATTCAGTCGGTAATCAGAATCTACATCGGTCATTAATTAGTCGCAAATTAGTCTCTACATTTCCCGACTGAACGATGACTGCACAATTAGTCGTTAAAAGCAGTCACTGGCCAGTCGCTGAAATATGTCGCTAAATAGTCATATATTTAGCGACTATGTAGTGACTGTTAAACGACAGATATATGGGTTGCTAATCAGTCGCTAAATACCGACCACTCAACGACTGGTTAATTTAGCGACGAGCACTATAACGACAGCCTTAATCAGTCACTAATCAGTCGCTAATATTGATTTAGTGACTGATTACCTACTATTGTAGCTTGTCCATATTGTAATGGAATGACAAATGCATTTCAGTTGAAGCATGGTAGGAAGACTAGTTGGTTCGATTGTCACCGTCGATTTCTTCCCATTCACCACCCATACCGAAGAAACAAGAAATTGTTCAGGCACAAAAGGGTTGTCAGGGACACTCCTCCATATTTAACTGGAGAACAAATCGAAGCGCAAATCGATTACTACGGTGCTCTAGAAACAGCTCCTCGTGGTGGAAATTGGCATGTTCCCAGTAATATGCCTGATTATTATGGTGTTCAGCACAATTGGCACAAAAAGAGTATATTTTGGGAATTGCCATATTGGAAAGATCTTCTTTTGCGCCACAACCTCGATGTGATGCATATAGAGAAGAACTTTTTGAGAACATCATGAACACTATATTGAATGTCCCAGGGAAGACGAAAGACAACGTAAAATCAAGATTGGACTTACCCGATATCTGCTCAAGGAGTGAGCTACATATAAAAAGCAATGAGCAAGTTCCAGTTCCAATTTTCAGACTGTCATCAGAAAAAAGTCTGCGTTGTTCAACTGGGTGGCTTCAGAAGTGAAGTTCCCTGATGGGTATGTTTCAAATCTCTCAAGATGTGTTGAGAAAGGGCAAAAGTTCTCCGGGATGAAGAGCCATGATTGTCATGTCTTTATGCAGTGACTACTTCCCTTTGCGTTTGCGGAGCTACTACCGGCAAAAGTACATGAAGCACTTTCAGGTAATTAATTAATATAATACGATGACATGATTAATTTATTTCTATATATATATATATATACTAAGATGGATAATTTTTGTTTTCGTATATATATAAGGAATTGGAGCATTTTTTTAGGGATCTGAGCACCCGCACTCTTAAAGTGGAAGTTGTCCAACAACTTCATGAAAACATCCCCGTCTTAATCTGCAACCTGGAGAAAATATTCCCGCCAACTTTTTTCGACGTCATGGAACACCTAGTTGTCCACCTCCCGTATGAAGCATTACTTCGTGGACCCGTGCATTATGGATGAATGTATCAGTATGAAAGGGCCATGAAAACTTTGAAAGGAAAAGCCAAAACCTAGCAAGAGTTGAAGGTTCTATTGTGGCGGGAAGTTTGACGGAAGAAACATCACATTTCACTTCGTACTACTTTGCACCAAAAGTACGTACAAGGAAACGAGCTCCAAGAAGATATGATGATGGTGGTGTCGTGCCGACATATATGGAAGACGATGTTCCAGACAACTTTTGTCAAATTGGGCGATTGAGTGGGAAATTGAAAGAGGTTTGGTGGTCGAGTGATGAAGACGTCCATAGTGCACACCTTTATATTCTTCTTAATTGCGAGCATCCATTGATTGCTTATTTTGAAAGGTAAATACATAAACATACACACTTATATATATATATATATATATATATATATATATATATATATATATATATATATATATATATATATATTCAATATTAAATATAATACATAACATATATGATTTTACAGTCAATTTGAGAATCAAGTCGAGGAAGCAATACCTGGTATATCGACAACTGAGTTAGACAAAAGGAAAGATCAACACTTATCAAGTGGTTGAGGAAACATGTATTTATTTATTACTTAAATTGTATGCATACATTAGCAAAGTAAGTTTAATGTCTAATTATTTAACTTTTTAATTTGTTGCAGGTTGATTATGACGATCCTGAGTATCCCGCATGGTTTCGCGAATTACTTCAAGGTCCAGTTGCAAAGGTCACTACATCGTCGATGTATTTCACCCGAGGCTATACTTTTCATACCTATGACTATGGTAGACACCGGGCGACAAGTAATTATGGAATTTATGTGAAAGGCGAAACAGATTTCTACGGGATCTTGCAGGAGATTTATGAAGTTCAATTCCCGGGTATGGGTTTGAAATGCGTTATCTTCAAGTGTGAGTGGTACGACCCCGTCGTAAACAGAGGTGTTCGGATTAACAAGAACGGTGTAGTTGATGTCAACGGTGGACGAAGGTACACCAAATTCTTTTTATTTTAATATCCAGGTTTTCAGTATTAATTAAATTTGACATAATGATTATTTTCGTAGGTACAACAAGTTCGAGCCTTTCATATTAGCTTCCCAAGCAGATCAAGTTTGCTTCATTCCATACCCTCGGATTACTACCTTGGGAATAAACTGGTTAGCTGTTATCAAAGTTACACCTCGAGGACGAATAATCGCTGGAGATGAACCACCATTACAAGAAGAAAACACCAATGAGATCGAGGTAGCTGAAGCAGAAATTGATGAGTTCTTACTCATTGATCCGCATAATCGTGAATACGAAGATGTTCCTGATCACTCAACGGACGAAGGTGTAGACGACGAGTTTTTAGAAAATGATGATGTTTCAACAGATGACGACAATGTATCCGAATGAATTATGTATGTTTATAAGTTTGTTTAATCACAAAAATGAATTTGGATTGTATATGTTTTAAGTTTGTTTAATCACAAAATCAATTTGCATTTGAGGTTTGGGGTTTATGTGTAGAAGAGGTTATAAGTTAAGGAAGTTGTGGTTTGGGGTTTGGGGTTTCGAGTTTAGGGATTTATAAACCCTTTCCTCGTAAAACCCTAGTAAAGAAAACACGGGCATATCTATTTCCTCGTAAGGTCCTAGTAAGGTTTACTAGGGCTTTACGAGGAAAAAAACACGGGCATAGCAATTTCCTCGTAAAGGCCTTTCCTCGTAAAGCCCTAGTAACAAGCTTACGAGGACCTTACGAGGAAATAGAAACACGGGGCATATCTATTTCCTCGTAAGGTCCTAGTATAATTACTAGGGCTTTACGAGGAAATCAAATTCCTTATATATACTCGAGCAATCCAGTTTCTCATTTGATAGTAACCTTCTCTCTAAATCCTCTAAAGGTACTCTCTAATTCGTAGTTAGGTAATTAGATTAGGGAATTTAGATTAGGTGGTTAGTTTAGGGAATTTAGATTAGGTGGTTAGTTTAGGGAATTTAGATTATGTTGGTTTACTTTTATTTAGTGTTTTTTTAAATTATACGGGGAATTAATGTTTTGATTTTTTTTTTAAATATAGATGCCTAGACAGAGCAAGCTTGCTAAGGCTGCCGGTAGGAGGACGTCGTCTCTCGAGGGGAGTCACTACGGAGACATGTTTGGGCGACAGGATGCTCCGGGTTCATCTTCGTCAGCTCCTGGTTCATCTTCGATTCCCGAGACTCAGGGAGCTTCTACGGTGTCCCGGGAACCACATCCTCCTCCTCCTCCACCGGTCGGGGTTCATCCCGATTTGGATGTGCCGCCGAACGCACCCTTTGCGGTGTACACGGTGGAGGATATTTTGGCCCTTCCAGGCAGAGAAGGGCTGGCAGAGTTAGATCATATCCGACGGGCCGGCCGAAACGTATTATGGTATGTTTTAATTTTAAAAAAGTTATTTTTATTTATTTCTTAATTAACAAAATATTTATAAATTAATCTAATTAATGATTTATTTGTGTCTTTCCAGGTTTGGTGTTGACAATTGTGTCGGATCTAGCGTCTCGCACTGCATTAAGGGATACTTTCCCGATCCAGCTCCAAACTGGAAGATGACGGCGAGCCACACAAAAAAAGACGTGGTTCAAATCGTTCGCTGTAAGTTTAATTAGTTATTTTATTTTTAATTATTTAAAATTATTAATATTATTGAACTAATCCGTTTTTTATTTTTTCTGGTTACAGCAAAAGTATCGTTGGTCTATTGGGATTCACCAGCGGGTGAAGAAGGAGTTTGAGGCCAAGGCAAGAGCACGATTGCTCGACATGGTCTACAACTGGAAGGGCGACTACCAGGTATAAATTTATAAATTATAATATATATATAGTTTTAAAAATATTATACACTTTAATTAATTCTATTTTTTTTAAATCAGGTGGATGGTTACGAGGCCGGGAAACCCGATTGCCTCACAACCACAGTGTGGGATGCCTCATCAGCTATTGGGGGTTGCCAGACTCGGTCAGAACCTCCAACACAAACTCCGGGAACCGCATGACCAAAGACGAGCATGGCAACACCAAGGTGCTTCACACCACTGGTCGAAAACCTCACCCGGGAATTCGTCTAGACATGGTAAAATGATTTTTAAATAACTATTTAATTTTTATTTTATTTGAATATTCCAAATTAATATTTAATTTTATAAATTAATTTCAGGCTAAGGAGACAGGAGTTCTTCCGTCTCTGAAAGACCTATACGAGAGGACCCACCGGAACAAGGCTGGGCAGTTTGTAGATCCTGCTTTCGAGCGGATCTACAACGAGGTTGTTGCCCGAGTTGACGAACGCAAGACCTAGTTGACTCAGCAGGCTGGGACTCCAGTCATATTATCCACTGTTGAAGTGGATAAGATTTACGAGGAGGTAAATAATTTCGTTTACTATTAATTTTAAATATTTTTTAAAAAATTTTCTTAATATTATTAATATTTTTAATTACAGGTCGCCCCTAGGAAAAAGGGGCGTGTCATCGGTATTGGCTCGGTTAACGATGTCCCTGCAGCGACATCGTCTTATCATCAGGAGCGGCACGATGTCAATGCTCAGCTGCGCTCGGAGTTGTCTTCGCTCACCCAGCATGTCACTCTCTCACCAATGTCCTCGAGATTATGGCGGTTGGAAACCCGCATTTGGAGGAGATGTTGCGTCAGAGACGGGAAGGCGGAGAGATTCAAACCCAACAACATCCACCATCACAGTCACAGCCGGCCACCAACTACAGACAAGATTTCCCGAGCCAGGACGACTTCGTTCAGCAATTTCACGACCACCATCCGTAGTTTTTTTTATTTTAATTGTATATTATGAATTTTAAAACTTTCTTTATATTATTTAGTTATTTATAAAATATTTTGTTTTTTAGTTTTTTATTTATAATTTATTTTTTTAATTTTTAAAAAATAAAATAATTATATTTATAATTAATTTTTTAATAGGGAAAAAACTATTTCGAAGCAAAATCCTCGTAAGGATTCCAAGTAAAATCCTCGTAACCTTTTCTAGTAAGTTCCTCGTAAGATTTTACTACGATCTTACGAGGAAAACATTACTACGATGTTACGAGGAAATGCTGCGAGGAGCTTACGAGGAAACCCAACCCAGGACTTTACGAGGAAATGTTTCCTCGTAAATTAGCTACGACCTTACGAGAAAAAAGGCTTTACGATGAACGTGTTTCGAGGAA
>CAJHQP010010312.1:0-19110 GCA_905132765.1 Moricandia arvensis
AGTAGAATCTGAGTATGCAAAGGTAGAATAGAGTAGAATAGAGAGATTAGAAGAGATTAAGAGAGAAAGTAAGAGAATATGAGCCGGTTTGTTCAAGAACCCATTTGGGAGCTCAAGAACACTAGAGAGAAAAGAAAAAGACTTGAATAACTTGATTGATTGATTAATGAGGAAGTGTTACAAATATATAGAGAAGGATAAAGCTTAATGCAACGGATACATGATAAGGTTTCAACGGGATCATGTGAAGTCAAGGCTGGAGGAGCGTCCCGTTTGAATCTTGTGGACGAGAGGTTTCACATGCTTGATGCCTTTGGCATCTTGACCAGATGCTCTCCTTTCCAGCTGTGCCAGTCTGTCAAGGCACGAGCTCCTTATCCATAAGGTTCGTTGATCCTAGACATAGAGTGTAAACTTGTGCCCGGCAAGGTTAACTTTCTCCTTTTATCTTTGGTCGATCCATTTCACCTTTTGGTAACCAAAGGTGTACGGCCTAGTTGTACGGCCTTATACGGCCTTGTACGGACACACTCCACTTGGTTCCTTAAGCCTTCTCCAATTTTTGTATCCTCATTCCTTATTCAGTTCAACACTCCCCCTCAAGCTTGACCAAGGGAACCGGTCAAGCTTGGATGTCATGAGATCTTCCTCATTAAAAACCTTGCCAAAGAAAACCCTCCTTAGGGATACAACCTTAACAAGGAAAAGAGTAAAGACCTCATGACAAGAGGAACTAGTTGAGCCTGGTAAGATCACTGAGCCCCAATCTGTGATGAATGGACTCAAGTGTCTTCTGTCTTGGAGCCTTAGTGAAAACATCTGCCAACTGATCTTCACTCCGTGTATAACAAGGTAAGATCACTCCTTGGACTATCATCTGCCTCACCTTGTGGCAGTCAACCTCAATGTGCTTGGTTCTCTCATGAAACACCGAGTTGGAGGCAATGTGGATTGCTGCTTGATTGTCACAATGCATGGTCATTGGCGTGGGCTGGTTTATCTCCAAGTGCTTCAGTATTCCTTTGATCCACACTAGCTCATTAGTCAGCTTCAACATGGCCCTATACTCAGCTTCAGCACTTGAACATGATACTACCTTCTGTTTCTTGCTCTTCCAAGTAACCAGGTTCCCACCAATGAAAGTGCAATAGTGATGTGATCATGGAAAGCACCAAAGAATGGAAGCTTGAACCTGAACCTGAAGAGCTTGAGGATGCAACATTTAAGAGTGCATTTGATGTGATCATGGACCGGATCACTAAGGAGAACAAGGAGAGTCTAGATGAGCCACATGAAGCCACAATGCATCAACCACTTGGTGAGGATGCTCTAGCCATTCCTGAAGGTCCCATGACTCGTTCCAGAGTCAAGAAGCTCAAGGAGAATGTTGTTGGATTACTCACTTCACATCCACAACAAGAAGGTCTTGGACAAGGTTTGATCCGAGATGTCTTGATCACCATTCAAGCCATCTCTACACCAAACTGAGTTAGTGTCTAGGCAAAACATGGGGTGCGTGCTCTTTTCCTTGCTTTTGGTTTTGTCCCACGAGGTTTTCCAGGAGGAAGGTTTTTAACGAGGCCACAACTTGTCTACAAATCACCTAAGTGCTATTCTCGGTCCAAGACTCAATGAAGTTACATTTCTATTTCATTTTAAAACTTATGTTAAACTTTGACTATAGTTTTAGTTCTTTCCTTTTTTGGTTCATTGTCGAAACCCTAGAGAGAGTGTTCTCTGGTTTCTTATTTAAAGGGTTCTCTACACCCTTTTGTACCCATCCAACTTTTCAATACAAGTATCATTCCTCTTATACGGCTCTCTCTCTCTAAAAGAAGTGTGCCGAGTTCTGGTGTGTCATATCCAGAGACTTAAGGGTGTTTAGTTTGGTGTGTCATATCCAAATCATTCATCTAGGAGTATCAAGAGATCATTCATCCCTCTTGTGTCACCATTCAATCCACACGCCTTGAAGAACTTGAGTCTCTGATTCGTTCTTGCAAGGATCTATCCATCCATTCCCATCAACCAAAGAGCATCCTAGGGACGCATCAAGTGGTATCAGAGCAACTTTGGTTGGGAAGTACTCGCTATCCTCTTTTGTTTTCTTGTTTTCTTTTGTTGTTTCATCCGTGTTCAATCTATATCATCTTGAATAAGCATTAGAACTCTTTTGTTTAGGGCTGCTCGTGATTGCATAGGAGATTAGACAAGGATTATAAGACTTTCCCTTTTTGGATTTTTTCGAAAACCCTAGAGTGAGAAGAACCCTAGCCGCATATCCTTTCTTGCCGATCACTTTGTGCATTAGTCTAGGTTATTTAACACCTTGAACACGAGCATACTAAGGCTGTTAGGTTGCTAGAAAACCCTAGGAGAGATTAGGAAAAAGTTTAGAAGCTTTTCCTTTTTGCTTGAACCTTTTTCCTTTTCTAGCCGATTGTTCCTTTTTTGTTTTTGTCTTACAAGACAAGCTTGATTTCGTGTTATCCTTTTCCATTTTGCTTATCTTGTTACCTAGAAACCTTTTACTGGTTGTTTTGTTTACCTTTGTGTGCAGGAAGCATGGAAGCCGAGTCTGAAGAAGAAGCTTCACTCGTCAGGAAGAATAAGTTTCTCATGGAGGCTATGTCGGCTCAACTTAAACCAAAACACGGTGGCAACCATGACCGAGATGATGAGGACCAACCTCAATGACATCAGGAGAGAGCTTAGAGAAGACATCAGGAGAGCTACTAGTCAAGTACCAAACCGAGAGACTAGGAGAGAAAGAGAGAGGAGAGAGGAGAGACCTCATGCAACTCGCCAAGAGCATGATGGTTATGAGGAGACTGACGATGAGTATGAGCACCTCAGTTCATCCTCAAGAAGACATAGACGTGTCCAAAAGAGAAGGATGAACCAGGAAGATGAGCTTGCTGGTTTGAAGATCAAGATACCGCCATTCCATGGCAAAACTGATCCGGATGCCTACCTTGAGTGGGAGAAGAAGATTGAAAGCCTTGATGGAAAGGAACCAGTGGAAACATGGCCTAAGCTGAGGGCTATGATGCATAGAGAGTTTGTTCCAAGGAGATACCACAAGGAAATGTTTCGAAAGCAGTCTGAGACCAAGCTGTGCTCTTCAAACTCAGTCCACAAACAACAAGACAGCATGACATCACGTCCATTCAGTGATATTGGATCATCTAGCAAGGAACCAATCTGTTATAGCAAGGAGAAGACAGTCTCTAAGCCATTTAAAGAAGATAAACAATTCTGTTTATTCAGTGAAAAGGATAAGGAGGCATTGTTACAAGTAATGATGAATGTGGAGAAGCAAATCAAACGGACCAACACAGCACGTCCATCCATTGAAACACAACATCAAGACCAGCACCAGTTGCGCCTATCCAGGAAGATCAAGACAAAGTAACCTCCCATATCTTTCATAAAGAAGAGCAGCCTGTTCAGAACGTCATGGTCCCTTTACAACAACACATGGTAGCAGAGAAGACACCCAGGGAACCTCAGAGAGCTTGTAGAATGAATCAACTAATTGTCTTTGATCCATGTGATTTCCAAAGGACCTTCTTAGGTACTTTTCTGTTCACTCCTTTTGTTTGGTACAAGAAAGAAGAAGTGGAACTATCAAGACACGACTTGGACACGAGACATGTTGTATTTGAGCCTGGAGGAGAGGTCTTGAATCAGAAGCACAAGATCAAACAGATTAAGAAGAGTTCAGCTGCATCAACCTTTGATTTTGTAGATTTCTCATCCTCTGAAGATAAAGGGTTGCACGTCTCAGCTCAGCAAGAGTTTCACTATGAAACCAACTGGAGAATGAAGCCCAATCAGTCACGGATCCAACAAACCAGACAACGCAGAAAATGGCCTCCTGATCATCAAGATATTGCTAGTTTTGCAAAACATGTCGGTTTGGATCTTTCCCAAGAGAAACTTATATCTGATTGTGCTGGAAGGTTACAGACCTACTCGTGGAGACCTAGGGAATGTTTCCACAAGATTATCACCTTTGGAGAGTGCTCTGTTCGTGCTAGAACAAGTTGGGGTCATAAGTGAAAGAATTAGAGAATCTGGAGATTTTACTTGAAGAACATGAAGAACAAATGAAGAACATGAGAGAGAGAGACAGAATTTCGTGTGGAGAGAAGAGAGAGTATATGAGGAACTTATTTCCTTGCTTAATATGTTTATGGGAACAACCCATAAATAGGGAAACCATAGGCAAGCAGACAGAAGAGAAAATAATAAACAAATACATCAGAAACAGCCAAATTGGCTCAGCCAGCAGCAGAGAAAGGGACAGGTCTGAAGTGGTCCCAAGAATTCAAATTCTTCAGCTCACATGTGACTTCTTTCTTGCCTCCAACGTCCATATAGTCCTGGTGTGACCAGAGTGAAGTTTTATGGTTAAGGTAACCAGTTCTGATCCATTTAGCACTTCCCCTTGTCTTGCACGCCAAGTTAGGGCAAGGTTGTACGGACAACCTTGTTCCACAAGCTTCACTTAAACACTGCTTCTTCTTCTGTTTGTATTGTATTTTATCTCTTGATGTCTTCATGTCAACACTCCCCCTCAAGCTTGATCCTAGGAACTGATCAAGCTTGGAGACCATGAAGCATTCCCTCATTAAAACCTTTAGTTTGGCAAAACCACATGGGATAAAAACCAGACCAAGGAAAAAGAGTAGAACACTCCATGGTAAAGGGAATCAGTGTGATGACAGATCTACGAGTCCAAGTTTAGAATGAATGAACTCGCAAACCTTAGTACTTGCTGCCTTTGTGAAAATGTCAGCCAACTGATCTTCACTTCTTGTGTAACAAGGAAGGATGATCTTCTGCTCCACAGCTTGTCTCACCTTGTGGCAATCTACTTCAATGTGTTTAGTCCTCTCATGGAAGACTGAATTGCTGGCAATGTGAATAGCAGCCTGATTATCACAATGCATAGTGATTGGTGTTGTAGTCTCAATACCCAAGTCTTTAAGCAGCCCCTTGATCCAAGTCAACTCGCTTGTAAGCTTCCTCATAGCTCTATACTCTGCTTCAGCACTTGAACATGAAACCACTTTCTGCTTCTTGCTTTTCCAAGTCACCAAATTGCCTCCAATGAAGGTACAATACCCAGTAGTTGATCTCCTATCAACTCTATCTCCAGCCCAATCAGCATCACAATACCCAACAATTTCAGTGCTTTTGTTACATCCCATCCATACTCCTTGTCCTGGTGCTTCTCTTAAGTACCTCAGAACCCTCTCAACCATGTTCCAATGATGAATCTTTGGTGCTTGCATCTGTTGACTGATTTGGTTCACAGCAAAACAGATATCTGGTCTTGTAATTGTTAGGTAAATGAGTTTTCCAACCATTCTCCTGTATAGTTTCACATCTTCATAGGGCTTGTTTTCAAACTCCCCCTCTCGCAGCACTTTGTAGCCATCTTCAAGAGGAGTCTTTGCTGCCCTTCCACCTAGATCACCTGCCTCATTCAATAGATCAAGTGTGTACTTTCTTTGGGACAAGAATAGACCCTCTTTAGATCGGCATATCTCAATCCCTAGAAAGTACTTAAGCTCACCCAAGTCTTTAATATCAAAAGAGGAATTAAGAAAGGTTTTGGTGGTGATAATACCTTCCTTATCACTCCCTGTGATGATAATGTCATCCACATATATCAGTATGACCACAATGCCTTGTTGACTGGTGATGGTGAAGAGAGTGTGATCAGCTTCAGACTTGATGAAACCTCTTCCATTGAGGGTAGTACTTAGCTTGTGGTACCAGGCTCTTGGTGATTGTTTCAGCCCATAGATTGCTTTCTTTAATCTAAGCACATTCCCTGGTTTAACAAGATGTTCTAGGCCAGGAGGTGGTCTCATGTAGACTTCATCTTCTAATTCACCTTGTAGAAAAGCATTCTTGACATCCATTTGCCATAGATCCCATTCCAAGTTGACTGCCAGTGAGAGAACAATCCTTATGGTGTGAAGTTTGGCTACTGGTGCAAATGTGTCTTGATAATCTTCCCCATAAACCTGAGTGTACCCCCTTGCAACCAGTCTTGTCTTTTTCCTTTCTGGTTTTCCATTAGCTAGATACTTGATTGTGAAGAGTAGGCGACTTGTCACAGCTTTCTTGCCTTTGGGAAGCTCAGTCTCAAACCATGTATCATTCTTGATCATAGCATTCATCTCATCTCCAACTGATTCTCTCCATCCATCAAGTTCCATTGCCTCTTCATAAGATCTCGGAATGTACTCTTGATCTATGCTGGTGATAAAGGCTTGATGTTCTATAGGGTAGTGAGCCAGAGAGCAAACTGCTTGAATGGGATGAGCTACTGCCTGGCTATTGAAGTAAACCCTTGTGTTGATCCAGTTGGAAGGGTGATTTCTCAGCCTTGTGCTTCTTCTAAGCTGCTGAACCTCTTCCATCTGCTCTCCTTCATCATATTCAGCTTCATTTTGCTGGCTTTCATCCTGATCATGAACCTCATGTTCTTGACCAGTATTTGATTCTTCTTGACCAATATGAGAGTCCTCTTGATTCTCTTGATCTCCCCCTTCAGGATTAGGATGAATAATTTCCTCAGCTTCATTAACCTCATTAAGGACATCTTCTGAGTCTTGTCTAGCTTCTGGTTCTGGTGATCTTTCCTCTTGAGGCATACTGATGCCCAGGTTCTCCAAGATACACCTTAGGTTGTTTGCCCTATCCGAGGCTCCTTGAGATAGATCCTTGAGATTGTCCCAACTCTTATCTTCATAATAACCTCTGGATTCCACAAACTTGACATCTCTGGAGACTAATACCCTTCTGGTTTCTGGAGCATAGCATTTGTAGCCCTTTTGAGTAGTTGAGTAGCCTAGGAACACAGCCTTAGTACTCCTAGCTTCAAGCTTGTTTCTATGCTCACCTGGCTGCAAAACATAGCACAAGCACCCAAATACACGCAAGTGATTAATAGAGGGTTTTCTTTTGTTCAATACCTCATATGGTGTGAGATCATCTAGAACTCTTGTTGGAGTCCTATTGATCAGATAGCAAGCTGTCATCACAGCATCACTCCAAAATCTTTTTGGTACATTTGTGTAGAACATCATGGATCTTGCCACTTCCATTAGATGTCTATTCTTCCTCTCAGCTACACCATTTTGTTGTGGTGTATATGGGCAGCTGGTTTGGTGAATGATTCCATGTTTGGCTAGATGTGTTTTGAATGCAAGACTTGTGTATTCTCCTCCATTATCTGACCTGAACACTTTGATCTTAACATTGAAGTGGTTAGTTATGTAGTTTTCGAAATTAATAAAGGCCTCTAGCACCCTATCTTTTGATTGAATCATAGTTAACCAAGTATACTTAGATTTTTGATCTATAAATGTAACAAAGTATCTATGATTCTCTCTAGAGGTGCATGGAGCAGTCCAAACATCAGAATGAATAAGATCAAAGCAGTTTTCATAAATAGTAGATGACTTAGGAAACACACTCTTGCAATGCTTGCCAAGAATACAAGCCTCACAGCCATCATTTCTAAAGGAGACATCAGGCAATAACAGGTTCAATGCACGAGAATGGGGATGGCCTAACCTAGCATGCCATAATACATCATTATCTAAAGCAGGAATTGAACTAAAAGCATAAGGTAAACTTGAACTAGTCCTAGTGTCTTCAAGTAGGTACAAGTCCTCCTTTGTAACACCTTTCCCAATCAACTTAAGAGTCTCAATATCCTGAAACACAACATCATTAGGACTGAAAATAACCTTGCAATTAAGATCAATAGCAGCTTTCTTGACAGATAATAAATTAGATGCAAAAGTTGGCATGTAAAATGCTTTTGTGTCTTTACCAAATACTTTCAAAGTTCCTACACCTTTTATTGGGATTTTATCACCATTAGCAATCATGACATTACCTAAAGCAGGCTCTACATTACTAATCAACCTAGCATCACTAATCATGTGGTGAGAAGCACCTGAGTCTATAACTAATGGCTTAGAACTAGTAGATGCATTCAGTGATGTAACAAGAGCATTAGGCAGTCTATATGAAGCATTTAGGGAAGTACCAAGTGTGTTACCAGAGTTCTCCTTGAGGGCTTTAATGAGAGCATCAAGGTCTGACCTCTTGATTGTCTCATCTTGGTTAGTCCTCACAGTAGAACAGCCACTGAAAGCCAAGGTCTTCCCTTCACCAGCCAAATTGGAGCTTAAAGGACGAGTGGATGGTTCACCCATTTCACCAGAGAAGTGAGCTCTTGCATCCATGTATGGTGTCCTGAACTTCTGAGGTTTGAGGTGAGGGTGAAGTATCCAGCATTTGTCCTTCCCATGACCTTTCTTCTTGCAGTGATCACACACCCAAATTTTTTATCTTCTGGTTTATAGAAACCCTTGTTAGCCACGCCTTCAGCTTTGATTTCTTCAGCTTTGTTTGCCATGATGAGTTCTCCTCTTCCTCCAAAGAGAACCACTGAGCCTTGTTCCTTCTGAATCTGAGCACAAACCTCTTCAAGTGTTGGAAGTTTCTCACTCCTTAGGATGTGCTTGATTAGGTCATTATAGCCAGGGTTGAGAGTGAACAGCAAGGCAAACACCTTGTCTTGTTCTCTCCTCTCATTGAGAACATTAGGATCAACAGTTCCTGGTCTCAGCATATCTAGCTCAGCCCACAAAGCTCTGAACTTCCCAAAATGCTGAGTGAAATCAGTGTCCTCTTGACTGAGAGTGTTGATAGCTTTCTTAACTTCAAACACTCTACTTAAGTTGGAAATGTTACCATAAACCTTCTGGAGAGTATCCCACAACTCCTTGGAAGTTTCACAGTAGGAGTAAGCTTCCAGTATTGAGGGTTCAAGGCTGTTCTGGATGACTGACAAGACCATGAGATCCTCTTGAACCCATTTGCTTTCATCAACCAACGCCACTTCCTCCTTACCATCCTCTCCTAGGATAGTCTTCTTTGGGGTTTTGCCTTCAGTCACATGTTCCCAGAGACCTCTGCCTCCAAGAGCAGTCTTGACAAGCCTAGACCACAGTAAGTAGTTAACTCCCTTGAGAGAAACAGGGACAACCACCATTTTTGAATTTTCCATCAAGAACACTCAAGAACAGCTATTATCCAGTGGTTAATGAAAGGATTTCGAAATATCAGAGTAAGAAAGTTGTAGTTTGCGGAAAGAGTAAGGTAGTATAGAGAGAATAAGGTTTCAGGAGCAAGATTGCTCTGATACCATGAAAGAATTAGAGAATCTGGAGATTTTACTTGAAGAACATGAAGAACAAATGAAGAACATGAGAGAGAGAGACAGAATTTCGTGTGGAGAGAAGAGAGAGTATATGAGGAACTTATTTCCTTGCTTAATATGTTTATGGGAACAACCCATAAATAGGGAAACCATAGGCAAGCAGACAGAAGAGAAAATAATAAACAAATACATCAGAAACAGCCAAATTGGCTCAGCCAGCAGCAGAGAAAGGGACAGGTCTGAAGTGGTCCCAAGAATTCAAATTCTTCAGCTCACATGTGACTTCTTTCTTGTCTCCATCGTCCATATAGTCCTGGTGTGACCAGACTGAAGTTTTCTGGTTAAGGTAACCAGTTTGATCCATTTAGCACTTCCTCTTGTCTTGCACACCAAGTTAGGGTAAGGTTCCACAAGCTTCACTTAAACATCTCTTCTTCTTCTTCTGATTGTATTGTCTTTTATCTCTCAATGTCTTCATGTCAACAATAAGGAGTTTGAAGTTGATCAAAAAGACTTGCATCTTGACCATATCAAGATATGGAAGCCACCAGATATGCAGCAACTTCAGTACCAATGCAAAGATTATCAAAATGTAATTGGAGATGAAGAATTCACTAGAGTCAATGGTGAAGTGATTACTGGAGCAGGAGAAGAACTCATGTTTTCTTCTCAAATCAAAGAGAAACCACCAGAGGAACTTAGTCTACAACAATCTCCAAAGAAACCAACCCGAGGTAACTATCTAAACTCAAAGAAATACATGAAGCCTAATTTGCTTGCTGTGGGTACAGGTCAAACTGTTTTGAGATCTACCATTGTCGAAAAGAGAAGCTATAATAATGATCAGAGTATCAAGAATGGGTTGTTGGCTAAGTTGATGATGCAACAATCAAACCTTGGAAACTGTCTAGCCGTCAGCTTTGACATAGGAACAGTCCGAGGGTCATATCTCAACAACCACAAGGAATTAACCATCAAACTCGACTGCCATGGAAACTTAACTCATCAGGGTCTCACGTCGATTTGGAATCAAGTCCAAATCTTCTCAGATGAAAGAGTTATGGGTTCTACAAATCGGGTGATTCTGTATTGGCTATCTTTGAATTTTTCTGAGTTTAAAACATCTCAATCCTATATATGGCGACCAGGTGAACATGCTAAGGTAAGTGATCATGTTTTCAAGAGTTCTTTTATCCATTACACAGATATGATGCACTTGTTTTTGTCAAAAGAGCCATGTGCAGATTATGATGAAGCTTGGAAGCATACAAGAAGAAAGAACAAGCATGTGGAAGACAAGCGGTTCAAGCCACCTGATTGGATCAGGATAAGCACCAATACGTCACTGGCTTCATCCTCATCAAATAAGCACCACCAGATGCAGCACACAAGCCAAAACCGAGCAAAAACCAATTTGGGATAAGATTATTACTCTTTGATAAACTTTCATGTGCTAACTTGCTTTGTTTCAATATATCAGGTTTGAGTAATAAATCAGGAACAAAATGGATTAAGGCCTTCTACATATCCAAACCAGTCAGCAACAATGCCTATCAAAGAGGCTTGCAAGGTAAGTGTAATCTGATTTTGAACTTCGATGTTACTGACTTGGTCCCCTCTATTGTAGGTAAAACAGATTTGAGGACAAATCTTTTTGAAGAGGGAGGGGATGATGTGATCATGGAAAGCACCAAAGAATGGAAGCTTGAACCTGAACCTGAAGAGCTTGAGGATGCAACATTTAAGAGTGCATTTGATGTGATCATGGACCGGATCACTAAGGAGAACAAGGAGAGTCTAGATGAGCCACATGAAGCCACAATGCATCAACCACTTGGTGAGGATGCTCTATCCATTCCTGAAGGTCCCATGACTCGTTCCAGAGTCAAGAAGCTCAAGGAGAATGTTGTTGGATTACTCACTTCACATCAACAACAAGAAGGTCTTGGACAAGGTTTGATCCGAGATGTCTTGATCACCATTCAAGCCATCTCTACACCAAACTGAGTTATTGTCTAGGCAAGACATGGGGTGCGTGCTCTTTTCCTTGCTTTTGGTTTTGTCCCACGAGGTTTTCCAGGAGGAAGGTTTTTAACGAGGCCACAACTTGTCTACACATCACCTAAGTGCTATTTTCGGTCCAAGACTCAATGAAGTTACATTTCTATTTCATTTTAAAACTTATGTTAAACTTAGACTATAGTTTTAGTTCTTTCCTTTTTTGGTTCATTGTCGAAACCCTAGAGAGAGTGTTCTCTGGTTTCTTATTTAAAGGGTTCTCTACACCCTTTTGTACCCATCCAACTTTTTCAATACAAGTATCATTCCTCTTATACGGCTCTCTCTCTCTAAAAGAAGTGTGCCGAGTTCTGGTGTGTCATATCCAGAGACTTAAGGGTGTTTAGTTTGGTGTGTCATATCCAAATCATTCATCTAGGAGTATCAAGAGATCATTCATCCCTCTTGTGTCACCATTCAATCCACACGCCTTGAAGAACTTGAGTCTCTGATTCGTTCTTGCAAGGATCTATCCATCCATTCCCATCAACCAAAGAGCATCCTAGGGACGCATCAAATAGCCAGTGGTTGACTTCCTATCAGCTCTATCTCCAGCCCAATCCGCATCACAGTATCCTACTACCTCAGTGCTCTTGTTACACCCCATCCACACTCCTTGTTCTGGTGATCCATTTAGATACATCAAAATCCTGTTCACCATGTTCCAATGATGCTCCTTTGGTCCTTGCATATGTTGGCTCACCTGATTCACAGCAAAACATATGTCAGGACGTGTAATGGTTAAGTAGATCAACTTACCAACAAGCTTCCTATGAAGCTTGGCATCTTCAACTGGCTGGCTATCTTCAATCTCCCCCTCACGTGGCACCTTATATCCATCTTCCAAAGGTGTCTTCACTGTCTTTCCTCCAAGTTTACCTGCATCTTTCAGAAGATCAAGTGTATATTTCCTTTGTGAAAGAAACAAGCCTTCCTTGGATCTACATATCTCAATTCCAAGGAAGTATTTCATTTCACCCAAGTCTTTAATCTCAAAAACAGACTTTAAGAAGTCCTTGGTAGATTGAATTCCATCCTTGTCACTTCCTGTGATGATGATATCATCAACATATACAAGAAGAACTACAATACCTGATGAAGTGGTCAAGGAGAAGAGAGTGTGATCTAGTTCTGACTTCTTGAAGCCTCGTCCATTCAGAGTTGTGCTCAACTTGGTATACCATGCTCTAGGGGATTGTTTGAGACCATATATAGCCTTCTTCAGCCTTAGCACATTCCCATCTTTAACCAAGTGCTCAAGACCCGGAGGAGGATGCATATAGACTTCATCTTCAAGCTCTCCTTGCAAGAAGGCATTCTTCACATCCATTTGCCAAAGCCCCCATTCTAGATTCACAGCAAGAGATAGCACTATTCTGATTGTATGGAGCTTGGCAACAGGAGCAAACATATCAATGTAATCCTCTCCATAGGTTTGAGTAAACCCCCTTGCAACTAGTCTGGTCTTCTTTCTATCAATCTTTCCATTTGTAAGGTACTTGATGGTGAATATCCATCTGCTGGAAACAGCCTTCTTCCCCCTTTGGCAGTCTACTTTCATACCAAGTATCATTCTTGATCATTGCATCTGCTTCAGCACCAACTGATTCTCTCCATTCCTTGTCTTGCATAGCCTCTTCATAGGAACCAGGTACCTTGCTCTCATCAAGACGAGTCATGAAAGCACAATGATCTTCAGGGTAATGCGTCAGTGAGCAAACAACTTGGGCAGGGTGCTCAACTGCTTGTGCATTGTAGTACACCCGAGTGTTAATCCAGTTGGATGGAGTATTCCTTACCTTGTACTTCTTCTCAAGGGTTGAGCCACTTCAGGTTGTTCCTCCTCAATCTCCTCTTCTTCTTCCTGGTTCATAGTTTCCCCTTCCTCATCATCATTTCCTTGATCCACACCTTGATCATGTTGTGAACCTGATTCTTCTTCCTCATCTTGATCATTAGCATTAGGTTCATTTCCCCCTCATGATCAAGGTGGGTTCCTGATCATTTGTATTAGTGGTAGGTGGAACTGGTTGTTGTGTACTCCCACTCTTTTGATCCTGAGATAAGTTAATCCCAAGACCCTCCAAGATGATTCTCAAGTTTGCTGCCTTATCAGACGCCAAATCCTTTAGTTCTGCTAGGTTCTTCTCCTCATAGTACCCTCTTTCTTCTACAAACTTCACATCCCTTGATATAAGCACCCTCCTGGTCACTGGATCATAACACTTGTACCCCTTCTGAGTTGACGAATAACCAATGAACATCCCCTTCGTACTCTTATGTGATCATGGACCGGATCACTAAGGAGAACAGGAGAGTCTAGATGAGCCACATGAAGCCACATTGCCACCAGCAGCCTGGTGATGATGCTCTAGCCATTCCTGAAGGTCCCATGACTCGTTCCAGAGTCAAGAAGCTTAAAGAGAATGTTGTTGGATTACTCACTTCACATCCACAACAAGAAAGTCTTGTACAAGGTCTGATCCGAGATGTCTTGATCACCATTCAAGCCATCTCTACATCAAGCTGAGTTAGTGTCTAGGCAAGACATGGGGTGCGTGCTCTTTTCCTTTCTTTTGGTTTTGTCCCATGAGGTTTTCCGGAGGAAGGTTTTTAACGAGGCCACAACTTGTCTTCACATCACTTAGGCCCTATCTCGGTCCAAGGCTAAAGAAGTTTTACATTTTCATTTCATTTTAAAGCTTATGTTAAACTTAAACTATAGTTCCTTTCTTGCTTATGTCCGAAACCCTAGAGAGCATGTTCTCTGGTTTCTCCTTATTTAAATGGGTCTCTAAACCCTATTGTACTCATCCATCTTTTAATCAATAAGTTATCTTTCTCCTTGACGGCTCTCTCTCTAGAAAGTGTGTCGAGTTCTGGTGTGTAGTATCCAGAGACCTAAGGGGTGTCTAAATTGGTGTGTCATATCCGATTTGTTCATCTAGGAGTATCAAGAGATCTTCCATCCCTCTTGTGTCACCATTCAATCCACAAACCTTGAAGAACTTGAGTCTCTGATCCGTTCTTTCAAGGATCTATCCATTCCCATCAACCAAAGAGCATCCTAGGGGCGCATAAAGTTGGTATCAGAGCAAACTTTGGTTGGGAAGTACTCGTTTTCTCTCTTGTTTCTTTTTGTTTCATCCGTGTTTCATCTCTATCACCTTGAATAAGCAGTAGAACCAATCTGTTTAGGGCTGCTCGAGTTTCATAAGAGATTAGACAAGGATCTTAAACTTTCCTTTTTTGGCTTTGCGGAAGCCCTAGAGAGAGAAACCCTAGCCGCATCACTTGCCTTTGTAGATCACTTTGTTCATCTGTTTAACTTGTTAATCACCTTGAACACCGAGTAGATTAAGGTTGTTAGGGTGCTAGAAAACCTTAGAGAAGAATAGAAAAAGTTTAGAGCGTTTTTCCTTTTTGCTTGATAGGCAGAAACCCTTCCTTTTTACCCTAGCCGATTTTCTCCTTTTTGTTTTGTCTTGCAAAACAAGCTTGTTTTCTTTTTCCCTTTTTGCTTATCTTGTTACCTAGAAACCTTTTACTGGTTATTTTGTTTACCTTTGTGCATGAAGCCATGGGGATCCGAGTCTGAGATGAAGCTGCACTCGTCAGGAAGAACAAGCTTCTCATGGAGGCTATGTCGGCTCAACTCAACCAGAACATGGTGGAAACCATGACCGAGATGATGAGGACCAACCTCAATGACATCCGGAGAGAGCTCAAGAGTAGACATCAGGAGAGCTACTAGTTCAAGTGCCAACCGAGAGACTAGGAGAGAAGAGAGACCTCATGCAACTCGCCAAGAGCATGATGGTTATGAGGAGACTGACAATGAGTATGAACACCTCAGTCATCCAAAAGGCTAAGCCAAAGAAGACATAGGCGTGTCCAAGAGAGAAGGATGAACCCAGGGAGATGAGCTTGCTGGTTTGAAGATCAAGATACCCCCATTCCATGGCAAAGCTGATACGGATGCCTACCTTGAGTGGGAAGAAGAAGATTGAGTTAGTCTTTCAGTGTAAGCAGTACACCAACCACAAGAAGATTCAGATTGCTGCCACTGATTTCTATGACTATGCTCTAAGTTGGTGGGAATCAGTACATCACAACTCGTAGCGAGGAATGGAGAGGAACCAGTTGGAGACTTGGACCGAGATGAAGTCTGTTAAACCTGAAGTGATAATCTTATCACTAAAGGTTATGGGCAAAGAAAGGACCAAACCATTGTTGGAAGTTCTGTCTGAACTAAGGAAGGTCCATGAGGCAATGCTGAGCTAGAAAGAGGTTGAGAAAGGGTTTTACAATGATGGAAGAAGACTTGGGTGAAGTTTGGAGGCAAATGGTCGATGTGCAAAGTTCGGCGTCGTCCGTACCGTACGGACGTACGGACTGTACGGACCGTACGGATGTGGTCAACCCAGAAACTTCACTTTCGACCATTTGAGCATGTTTTGGGTTCGTGCAAAGTTGGGGCGAAAAGTGTACGGACCAAACCCTAATCCGTACACTCCCATGGTGAAACCTTGGTGCACAAGTCAAGAAGAACCCTAGTTACCTTGAAGAAAGAAGAGATGAAGAGGAGATGACCCGGAAGCATCTTTGGAAAGCATCTGGCGAGATGCTCGTGTTGCTTACCGTTTGTGGATAAGATGCTGAAGGTATATGCCAGTCAAGATGCTGATCCAGAGTGGATAAGGCGAGCATGAACCTGGACAGATCACTGGACGTGTGCATCGGGCATGGGTGGATGGTTCCTGGCCAAGTAAACCTTAGGCGTGGCCAGACTGATCCAGGCTGTCTGAGCATGTGAAGACTCTCAGGCCACACAATTCAAAAAGAGGCTCCCTTCTTCCCTTGACTTCACATGCTTGTTGAATTCCTTGTAAACCCTTATGTAACCTCATTTTCCCTATTTAAAGGTTGTATTGTCTAAATGAAAAGATAAGCTGAAAGGGGGTTCTCCCCTTTCTTCTTCATTAATCTCTTAGTCTCTTAGTCTCTCTAGTCTCCCAAAATCTCTAGTCTCTCATAAACTCTCTCTCTCATCAGTCTCACTCTCATTTCGACCATATCAAGCTCTCATCTTCCCCATTGGGGTTTCTCTCACTTACACAACCAGAGTTTATCAAATCTTTCATGGTATCAGAGCCAGGTTCATCAGAACCTGAGCTTAAGCTTCCGCAAACCTCACACCCATTTCTCAGCTTCAAAACCAAACCTTGAAGACACATCCATTCCGAGATCTGTTTTCTGGAAGAAGAAGAAGTTTGAATCCGTGGAGTGTTATCCTTGTCTCTCAGCCATTCCTGTCTGTACCAGATGAAGAAGCCTTGTTGGAAGCAAAGGTGTATGGAGAGGCGTCCATGAACCCTCATCCAGAAACCACCTTGTCCAAGAGTCTATGATCATCCGAGTTCAAAAAGAAGATTATCCAGAAGGGTGAGCTGAAAGTATGAAGAAAGGAGGGGTCTTTTGAGTTGGAGATACAAGAAGGTGGTCCTAGACTAAAGGAGAAGGAGGTGGCGCTGCACGATCCAGACTCTCAAATCCAGCAAAAGTCATGACCTTTATGCCATTGGAGGTTCAAGGAATCAATCTGGTTTCCTTGGCTGTAAGCTATTACTGTCCCTTCTTGATATTGAGTGTGATAATGACTGGTTGTGTGTTGTGTTTGAGTTGAATAACCTGAGGATATGTTAAGATTGCTAAATGAACTGAATGGATTTAGAATCTGTCCCAGGATGCTTAAAGAGTCTTGCTTGGTGTTTGAGAAATGCTTAACCTGATTCTAGTGAAGCTTGTTAGGAAGTTAGTAGTATGTCTAAAACCTGCTTGCTGTCATGAAATGAAATCGCCTAAGGTTGTTGCATTGAGACTGATGTTGTGTGATGGAGAACAATGCTTAATCCCAGCTCTAAATGAATGTGTGTTGATTGTTAAAAGTTTCTGTCTAAACTGATTGCATTCATGAGTTAGAGACTGATTAAGGTTAGTGCATATTATCATCCTGGTTTCTGCCTTATATTGATGCATCTTGATTCATGTCATATGCAGATTAAGGAGTGTTTATAAAAATGCCTAAGTAGCTTTGTCTTGGTATCTGAAATGATCTTGCTTGTGCTTAGAGAGGTTGCTTGCAAAGATTAGAACTTTGATAATGTCTGGTTTAATCTGTTGGCAAAGCGTGTGACATTGGTGATCCAAACTTGATGAGTAGTCATGTTTGATCCCAATGCTAGTGTCTTATCTTGCTTGGATGTTTAAGTGATGGTTTCAGGAATGTTTCCAGTCCAACATCAATCCGGGTTCAAGAGGAAGGCAGTGCCCATTGTTAGAACAATGGAGAGAAGTCGCTGGTGTGTGTGGGTGCACACACAAGGACGAGGTCATCCATCTAAGTCTTGAGGAGACTGGTGACCTTAAGGCACTGGTGCTGAAAGGAAGCGAGTGATCAGTGGTTGTATGTGTCAGTCCTTGGGATGTTGCACTCCTGAGTCTTAAAGCTCAATACAGCTCACATCAAGATTGGACCTAGGACTCAATCCAAGCTTGAGGAGGGGAGTTAAGTGGAGCTACCTTGAATATCCTAGGCACAGTGACCTGGTTTTCCTCTTACCATTGCTAAGCAAACTGAAGAAGGAGCCAACCGGGTCTAGGCAGTGGCATGCCTAGTCAAGAGATTGTTCAGAGCAGTCTTGGCGTGTATGAAGAAGGCTACTCTATCCATGCGGCTCCCTAGAGTGAGGTGGTTGAAGAGATAGCTGAGGAATCAACCAGCAGTCCATCAAGTTGGCGAGTGAGAAGGAAGGTTGCAATGGTTTGTTCAGTCCGGATCATGAAGCATCACACTGTCCAAGCTTGTTCCTTTAAGAGGTCTCAAGCTTGAGGGGGAGTGTTGAAGAGCTTCAGTGATCCGAGAGAGTTCTGGCAGTGAGGGATTTCAAGTGGCTGGTTAAAGCAAGCCACTCCTCACCATTTAGACAGGGGAGTAAACCTGAACTTATCTTTATATACATTCATGATAGGTTTATCTCTTGAGGACTGATACACTTGTGGAATGATGTATCAGGTACTGGTTACTCTATCAAGGAAGATCTGGTGAGTCCGAGCACTTGAACGCTATTCAGGAGGATTAGGTGAAAGGGGAGAGACCAAGATCAGGCTGTAGTTGAAGAGTACCCATAGCTTGAGCCTCACTGAAGATGATCAAGGTGTTTCCTAGCTCTCTAAGGTGGCTGTGAAGTTAGTTGAGAGGGGGAGACCTAAACCGGGTCTATGAAGAGGTCAAGTGAAGATGGATAAGGGCGCAAGATGGGAAGATCATTGCTCGCACCAGTTGGGCCATTGATCCAGAGTTCTTTGTGTCCACCACACTGGTTAAGACACAAAGAACTCAATGCCAATCCCTAGGCCTTGAATGATCTTACTCTTTTCCTTATCAGGTTTTATCCCTAAGGAGGGTTTTCTTTTGATAAGGGTTTTTAATGAGGAGTGACTTCAGGGTTCCAAGCTTGACTCAGGATCTATAGAGTCAAGCTTGAGGGGAGTGTTAAACCTGAAGTGATAATCTTATCACTAAAGGTTATGGGTAAAGAAAGGACCAAACCATTGTGGAAGTTCTGTCATGAACTAAGGAAGTGTCCATAAGGCAATGCTGAGCTAGAAAAGAGTTTGAGGAAGGGTTTTACAATGATGGAAAGAAGGAACTTGGTGGTTGAAGTTTGGAGGCGGCAAAAAATTTGGGGTCGTGATGGGTTTGCCAAAATTTTCCTTTTTTTTTTTTT
>CAJHQP010010313.1:0-19110 GCA_905132765.1 Moricandia arvensis
TTGTGTGTTGGGATTAAGGGTTAATTTGGTAGATAATTGTTTAGGATATTTATATCCTGCTAGAACAATAAACAAACCCGTGGCAATTGCTCGAGGAGGCTCGGAAAACACCCTATACCAGAGTAACGGATCCTTAAAAGATCAGGTACCCACCTACACCCAGTACGACTGATCCCAAGGCTCACCTGCAAGCCTTCCAGATCGCGATGGGAAGTGCAAAATTCAAGAAAACGAAATAGAATCCGGGCCATTGTCGCCCATTCATCGAGAACCTCGAAGGATCCGCCGCTGGAGTGGTTCTCCAGACTTAACCTAAACTCCATCGTAAGTTTCCGCAAGTCGCTTCGGAGTCTCTCAAGCAATTCTCTATGTTCATAGATCGAGAAAACCTCCAAAGTCGACCTTTGGTGACTTACTCAAAAGGAAGACGAACCTCTCCGCGACTACATGAACATATTCAAAAATCGTCATGTCCAGGGTTAGCGGAATAAGCGACAAGGTGGCCATAGACGCGCTCCGTAGAACGCTCTGGTACAAGTAAAAATTCAGGAAGTGGATGACCCTTGACAAACCATGCATGATACATGATGTGCTCCATAAAGCCACGGAGTACATCATCATCGAAGAAGAGACCAAGGTCTTGTCGCAAAAGCATAAGTCCACGAAGACACCCTCAAAAGATTTGGCATCAGATCCGAAGCATAAAAAGAAAATCCTTTGTAACGACAAGTACATCCATAATGAGGGGGAAGATCTGCAGGAAGCGCATTACTAAGCCATCAACTATAGATAAGGAACAAGGGCGGACGACGGGAAACACGTGGACCCAAATTCAAATTACGACAAGAACACCTTCTATGACTTCCACCATACCCGAGGTCACACAACCATCACCTGGAAAGTTCTCAGGGCAAGGTTGGCTGCAAAGTTGCTTGCAGGAGAGCTCTCTGATATAATGAGTGTAAAGGACCTCATCCGTGATTCCGATCGTCCCCCAAAGACTGATAAGACCCCGTAATCGGAGAACTCATCTCGAGGAAATCACTCGGGTGAAATATGCAGAAGGAGACATGACGAAAAGGGCGCGACAATAGTCCTCGCATAGTGATCATCATCATCGGAGGATCGCAGTACTACAGCGATACGGTTTAGTCGATCAAATCCTATCAGCGGAAATTTGAGTCAAGTGCATACTGGCCAAGATGTTCTCCACCCCACAATGTTCCAAACAGAGTCGTTACCTTTGATGAAAAGGAAGCTCGTAGAATCGACCAGCCCCACAATGACTCACTCGTTATCGATCTCGTAATCATATATCTCAAGGTCACCAGAATCCTCATGGACACGGTAAACACGGTCAAAGTCATCTTCCGTGACACTCTCGAAAGGTTGAACGTCGAGCTGGGATAAGTCATACCAACACCAAAACCGTTAATTGGTTTATCGGGCATAACATCGATGACTCTCAAATCGATCAAACTCTCAGTCATGGAAATGAAGTCACCAAAACCGTCGACTTCGTGGTTGACGACCACCCAGACATCTACAATGTCATTATGGGAACGCCTTGGATAAACGCCATGACAGTAGTCCCGTCGACATATCATCTAGGAATCATGTTTCTAACTCCTAACAAATTGCCACAATCTGGGGATGCCAGAAGTAATTGTGACTTTTCTACTTAGCCAAACATAAGATGAGGCAAGTCACGACCACCACGACGATAAAACCAAAACGCGCGAAGATAACTCGGCCATTGGCTGAAAACACTTCGAAGGAAGAAGATTTGACATCGTCCACTCAAGCAACGGTTTCGGACAACAAAAACCAGCAAGTTTCCGAGTCCAACTCCCTGACCCAATCAGAGGAGATAAACCCGAAGAAGACATTGATCCGGCTACAAACAAGACGATCGATACAGGCACCGAGTAAACACATTCGTGGCGCCTATTGAACTACGAGATTGCTTGATCCCCGAAAGGGGTACATAGGTGTCTCGTCAAAAGACGAGCTCAGGTATCTCTCTCTCTCTCTAAGGAGAGGGGGGGGGAGTAGGTACGTATACATAAACTCGTATACTCCCACAATTTTCAACATTTGTTCTTGTACTCGACATTTTAAATTTTCTATCGATAATAAGAAAACACAATAAAGATTTCCAGAAAGTCTTGCAAGATCTATTTTTCGCATAAACATCACAAGACGCATTGGGAAATACCTAAGTACGAACAAACATCTATCGTACAATCCAGAAACGGAAATTTTATGATAAAATTAATCTATCAAAAACTGTTCAAACTTCACAAACATTTCTCGGTTACATGGTCGAAACCAACTTTCGACCAAAACACAAGACAACCCACTCTCGTACATTCAAAACCATCTTTCACGCAAGGTATATTTCTGGGTAACAAAGCGAGACGTCGCATAATATCTTTGGATACATATATCCAGTCCTGAAACGCAAAAATCGTCCGGCGGCGACTATAAACAAGCACTTGCTCCTACATCATATTCGTCGACTGCCACTAAGAATACACCAACCGTTCTCTAAAAAGAAGAAAAATAGACCTTCCATTGGTCCTCATACATCCGACTAGGATAATAACGCACTATAAAAGAAATCCAAATTTTTGGTTAGCCCTTCCAAACGATTTAAAAATTGTCTTTGGAGAGATGCTTGATTCTTACCACACAAGTTGTATAAGCCGAGAACCAATAGCGGACTTTAAATCTGTACAAATCAGGTTAAAATCACAGCAGGTAACCCAACAGCCGATTAGTCATCGCAAAACCTTAAACCGAGAGTAAACCTAGGTCTTTCCCTGAACCCAACACACTGGTCTATAAACATCTCAAGATATGATATCAAATCGATACGAGATCTTAAAACATGTCTCTTCATTCATATCTAAATGCTCATGAAACTTCGCAAAATTTTAGAATTTTTTTTGAAGATTCCCGTCTTAAATGAGAAACGAACGGAACGACTCACCCAGAGTTAGATATGAGATGACAACTCATATTCTTCTATCCATATTCAATCAAACAAGCATAGTTCATTCAATTGAAGACGCAAGGCGGCAAGGGACTAAATGCCACAAGTGTCCAGTCCCAACAATCTAACACGGCCAAACTCGGCCTAAGCAAACGTAAGAAAGCAACAATCGCAAGCATAAACTAGAATTATGAGAGGAACACTTTCCCATCAAATCCAAAAACATCCTACGGATCAGGATCATAGTGTCCATACATCGACCTCCCGAACGATCAGTTGGTAGAAGGGGACGTTGGCTGGTTCACCTCACCAGTCTCGCCGGGGACTCCAATTCTGATTTCCTCCAAATCTCGAGACACATGGAATCGAGGCCACTGACCCCAAATCCTCTCTCGATCTGAGGAACAATGGAGTCTCTGTTCGCATTGCCACGCATGTGACTCGACTGCTTGGCCATCTCCTCTTGGTAAGAATACTCAGAGGCCTGCATGAGATACAATCTACCAAATACACCGCGACACTCGCGGTAGTCGCCAACGGACTTGTACGTCTTTTCAGCTCACGAACTAGATCGTGAACTGGACGCGACGGTTCTCTATGATCCCGGCGATCTCCCTCTTCCCCCTCTGGTAAGCTTGACGAGCCTTCTTTGAAGCCAGATCTTCTCAGCGAAGAGAATTCAATGCCATCTGACCCTTTTAGCGGGCGATCTCTCTCTCAGCTGTCTCGGCCTTGAACCGAGCTGTGTGTGCCTCCAAGCGACTCGCATTGAGATCCTCATTCATGATAAGGAGACCCTGAAAATTTTAGGAGTTAGCAAAATTAAAGGCAAAAGATAGAAAACGTCCAAAAGCAAGAACTAACCTCGTTGAGCATCCTCGATGCTTTTTCAAACTGTGGTGACTCGACTGGCTCACTTCTTGGTCTAGGGATACCGAAGTCAAAGAAGTTGTCGAGGTCTCTGCCCAGAGTGCCAAAATCCGGTGCAATCGACCCGATCAGCGCCACTTCCACTGGCCTGGCCATCAAAGAAAATGTGGAACATGTTGTCCGAAGGAAAACTCCAACACGTCAACGGCATTGCCATCCCCCAATCCCGGCAACGTGCTTTTCAATAGGAGAGCTCGACCTCTCCCTCAGAATTTCGAAAAGAAAAAACTCGTCCATACTCGGCTCTGATTCTTCTTCAACAGATAAGTCGGGTTGGAGTCGAGAATGATGATACGCCACCGCAAGACGAACTCGTCTTGGAGAAAAGTGGCCCCAAAAATATGGACCGCCCCGAAGAAATCCCTAACAATAGGCAGGTCCTCATGAAACGGGGGCATATGATTAGTGACTGCAAAACAAGAAAGTGACTACAAGATTAGATACCCTTTCGGGCCCATCTACTCCTAAAAATAGGAATGCAGCTCTCCTCGACGGAGGCACTCCCTATGCGCACGGAAAATAGCTCTTCATTAATCATGCGAATTCAAAAGCAAACTCCTTTATTATCGCCAAATAGTTCCTCGGGCTAAAACGACATCTGAGCAATGTTACTGACCCACGGCTTCAGAAAAGCCTCCAAATAATCAGCGTCGAGAGTCATGCCGTGCTCATAGCTCAGAACCAAAATCCTGATATGATGTTGCAAGCTGGTAGGAGTGATTTGGCTTATCGACAATCCAAACTGATCCAGGACTTGAATGATTACCCCTAGGATGGAAAACCACAAAAGACAATGTTGGGGTCAAAATCGGTTTACGACAGAATCAACGCCTGAAACTTCTCGGAAAACATCCTCTTTAGAAAAAGGTGATAATATTTCAAAGAAAAGAAGAGTGAAAAAAAAATCGAGTTTCGTATGAATTTCGAAAATGATATATACGGTAAGTCCTCGAGAACGGTTGCTCTAAGCCTCGAACAAACGGATTTTGAGTATTCAAAACAACGAAAAGCTGTAGGCTCTATCATCAACTCGCCCATTCAACTATTTGGACCAAGCAAGAGGTCAACTTGCCAGTTTGGCAAGTTGGACCAAGCAAGATGGTCAACTCGCCCATTTTGCGAGTTGGACCAAGCAAGACGGTTAACTCGCCGAACGGCCGAGTTGGACAAAGCAAACCGTGATTAGACCTTTGTCTTACCCTAAACCCAGCACATTGGTTCTCTAACGTCTCAAGGATGTTATCGAAAATTTACGAGATTCTGAAAGCATGTCTCTTCGTCCATATCTAAGCTCTCTCGAAACTTTGGAAAAACTTCTCAAACATCTCGAACGAGCGACGAATAGGACGATCCTTAAAAGATTTGGGCGAGATGACAACTTGTATACTTCCATATATACTTAACAAAAATCCAAATCTACTTAAACTACTTTTCAGGTGTAAAGCCTAGTTTATTCATTAAAAACGTCGCAAAGCGGCTGGCATCCAAAGCCACACGCTGTCAGTCCCGAAAGCATAAATACGGCCACACTTGGCACAAATAAACAGCCTACGAAGCTAGTCGTGAGGCCGACAAAGGTCAAATATACAATTCCATTGGCAGCAACATGCCCGATAATCTCTACACGACACACAACTAAACCATATGGTCTCACTGGAAAACAGGAAGTAAGAACCTTAACTTCAGGACGAACTATGAAAGTCCTGATCCCTTCTACAAGGGTACGTAGGCAGCCTTCATAAGGCACATCCCCAATCCTACTGCATTCCGCTCTTGGAGGAGTGAGTAGACCACTTTCAACGGACCTTCTCAACCATTGATTCCTGCCTTACTCACCAAACCTAATAAAACCGCTCGCTAGAACCTCACGATTCTAACGATCTGGGGGTAACTGTTGGGGTCAAAATCGGTCACAATGAATCAACGCCTGAAACTTCCCGGAAAACATCATCTTCAGAAAAGAGGAGATAATATTTTAAAGAAAAGAAGAGCAGGAAAAAAAAGTCGAGTTTCATATGAATTTCGAAAAGGAATGTATATGGTAAGTCCTCGTGAAAGGTTTCTCTAAGCCTCGAACAAACGGATTGCGAGTATCGAAACAAAAAAATGATTGTAAGGCTCGATCATCCAACTCGCCCATTCGGCGAGTTGGACCAAGCAAGACGGTCAACTCATCCGTTCGGTGTGTTGGACCAAGCAAGACGGTCAACTCACCCGTTTGGCGAGTTAGGCCAAATATAAACCAGATATTATGTCTTCCGTAGAACCTTGCGGATCCACCCCTCGTTTTGTCTTGATCGGAGTTATCATTGGGACTTTAAGACAAAACCCGTGAAGACTATTTTCTCCAAATGAAGTTCATGGTTATCGTATAAATGGCAAGGGTTAAATCAAAACCACAGTTTCTAAACTACACGAGAAGTGTGAACTTCCTAGCTAATGCGACGTTGTATCATTAAACGTTCTTTCGAAGAAATCATTAAAACGTTTAAGTCAAAATACGGCCCAAAGAGTTCTATAACACGTCTAAAGACCTACTTGCGATTTCATACAAAATTTAGCCCAACAATGTTATGAAGATAAATCTCGTGAATTGAAAGATAAATATCAAGTATCCAAGATAATGTTGAAGATCGAGATAAAAAGAAATATTTCTCGAAGCGATAAAATCGACCTAGGGGAAAAAAGAAAGAGGAACGGAACCAGAAGACATATATAACGGGAGATAAAGCTAAAGGCGAAAGGAAGCCGATGATTTAGACCTAGAGCAGCTCTGTTAGCTTATAAGAACTTATAACTTAGGTGGCTAGAAGGACAAAGTTATACTCCGACGTTTCTCCATCTTTGTTCGAAGATTCTGGTTTTCTTAGACTCTACAAGTCACTGCACTTAAAAACCCGAAGTTTTATTCTCCTCGGTTTCTATGAATGAAACTCGATTACCAGACGAACTTTCTCTGGAAGTTTGATCTCTTGGTCCACTCTTTTAATTTAACTACGTCCGACTTGATCCTCGAAAGGGGTACGTATGCAGCCTTTCTTAAAGTCCAGTCCAAACCCTTTAAACCTTTCTCGTCTTTTTCGTTTATTGCTAAGCGAGTTACAGCCACATTGGTTTCTCTCGACATAGGTGGTAAAGCTAGAAAACTTAGTCTCGTTTTACTGCTTGTGATATACGAATTCATTTGTGATCCCGTTTCCAGACAAGCTTCATGTACGCTTTTGTCTCTAGAGCTCTCGTACGCAAATTTGAAACAAAGATCTAATGTTTTCTAAATTCTTTTTTTATATTTTAATGTTTTCCAAGTTTACTCGATTACTTGTCGTTGGCTCTCGCAGAGAATCTGGGACCTCAGGGAAAGTTAGGGTTTCTAGACTTTCCTTAATTTATGGAAATTAACAGTGTGAATTTCGGTTCCGACAAACAATGCAGCAGAAAAGCTTCGTATCATGTGAAGTAACCATCCGGAGGAGCATCAGCTCGTTCTCAAGCCCTCGGAAGTCGAAATTCTACCAAGTCCGGGACATGGCAGAAACGTCGGATAACGTCAATATACAAAGGAGAACTGTGACTCGGACAACCAAGGGTCCTTTTGTACGAACTGGGGGAGGATACCACAGTCATGTTAAGGAGCCTTTAAATCGCACGTAGCCAGCTAATACGCATTGGCTTCCGCAGGATCAACGGAGTGTGCCACAAATTCGTCTTTCGTAGCAACTTCACCATCTTGGTTACGAAGGCTATCAGGAAAGCAAGAAGGAAAAGCCTTGGCTGAATCTTTCCGGCTTGAACACATGATCAAGAACAATAAAAGAAAGAAATGAAGAGAAAGATTTTCTACCATAAGAGAAGTTCTTGTGGAATGAAGCAAGTAAAGAATTTGAAAACTTAGTCTACATACTTATAGGCAAGAAAACTTACTATTCATCTTCATACTTTCTACCATTAATGCCGCCTAACTCATCTAATATTTCTAACCGCTCGCAAGAACGTCACGATTCTAACGAGCTGGGGGGCTAACTATTGGGGTCAAAACGTTCACGCCGGAATCAATGTCTGAAAATTCCCGAAAAAAACATTTTAAAACAAAAAGTGCGGGAAACCACAACTATAACCTTGTGCAAATTCAAAAAGGATTGAATGGCAAGCTATCAGAAAGGACAATCGAGTAAAAGAATGACCAAAGCAATTGTTTCCAACCCGCCCGACGGCAAGTTGAACGGACCAAGCCAAACTCTTCATCAGGCAAGTTGGAGCAGCTCGCCATCAGGCGAGTTGGGACTTCTCAATGAACTCGTCTGATGGCGAGTTTGGATTTCTCAACCAACTCGCCTGATGGGGAGTTGGACCGCCCTTGTCCAAATCGCTATCATGGGAATTGGACCAGCTTGACCAACTCGCATGTGGCGAGTCCGACCATCCCCATCCAACTCGCCATCAGGTAAGTTGGATCAGCATTACCCTTCTCGGTTACAATCAATACCTCTTTTTAACCTCGATCACACTGTCTCTTGTTTCGTCTCGATTGGAGTTACCATTGGAACTTTAAGATAAAACCATATAGACTTGTTTTCTCGTATGAATTCAAATGGTTCACATAAAACGTCAACGGTTGACTTAACACCAAATTTGCCTCAGCTATACGAGTAATTTGAACTATTTGCAAAACCGACGTTGTACCAAAGGTTTTCTCTCGGAAAGACCGTAAAAACGTTTAAGTCGAAAGATGGCATGTAAAGGTCTAAAATGTGGCTAAAAGCCCACTTACGGTTTTAAATGGGATTGAGCCCAAGGATACTATGAATGGTTGTCTATTGTCTGCAGGAGGAGATACATGTCAAGTCTGGAAGATAAATGTCGAGTTTCGTGGGATAATCATGAAGATCAAAGAAAAATGGAATATTTTTGTGACTCGATAAATATTATTCGGGGGCAGAAGAGGAAATAGGAAACCGCCTTAAGAGAAGTATATAAGAAACACCGAGAAAAAGAGACAAAGAGGACACGATCTACACAGAAAACTTAGCACTTAAAGCGATTTAGGCAATTTTCCATTTTGTATTCTGGAGCTGCGACTCAACTAGGTTAACAAAGTCTTTGGTGGTTAGAAATAGGGAATTCTCCAACAACTCTTGCGGCCGAGGCTTTACCTGTTGTAACCCTCATCCACGAATTCTGAATAAGACCTTCTTTCCTCTCCCTCGTTTTATCGATTATTTACTTCCTATGTTTTCATTGTCTGATTGCTTAACGTTTGGCTTAGCAAAAATCCGGGATCATTGGGAAAGTTAGGGTTTCTTAACTTTCCTTATTTTCCGGAAATCGACATTGCGAATTTCGGTTCCCATAGTTATATAATTAGCCATACACCTTCTAAGGTTCTTCATGGAAAGACACCTTATGAGGTTATACATTCTTGAGCTCCAGTCTGATCATCTTGTATTGTTAGATGCCTTTGTTATGCGAATAATTAGAATCATAGTGGAAATAAATTTGCGGGTGTCGCCGAAGATGTACTTTCTTGTGTATTCTTTTCCTCATAAAGGTCGGTGTAAATTTTACTCCCTCTGTTTCATTATAAGTGTCACTTTAGGTTTTTACACATGGATTAAGAAAACAATTAATTTTGCATATTTTCTATATAATAACACAATTACCTATACACCTAACCATATTTCAACCAATAAAAAAATAAACTGCAGCATAAAATTAATAAATTTTGCATCGAAAGTCGAAAACGACACTTATTTTGTAACAAAAAAACTTCTCTAAAATGACACTTGTTCTGAAACGGAGGGAGTATATAGAGACTCGTAAAATTCTTTGTGTCTCGTGATGTTGTATTTTGTGAGAATTAATTTCTCTATCATTATTCAATAAACACCTCTGATTTTTCCATCTCTTCTCATCTTGTGGAGTTTGTTGACGATGGTGATGATTTTGTTTGGCAACCCCCGGTCCATTCAAAGACAGGTCCTGACCAGATTGTGACTTCAACACCTCCTCCAACAGCGACTATTGAAATTTTTATGCGATGCCCAGTGTTGATGTTCCTAGTCTTAGAGTTTCTCTTCCGAGTTCCATTGATGCTGCTCCTACACATTTGGTTGAGCCTTAACTTGGTAGAGGGAAATGTCAGGAAACTGTTTCTACCCGTCTCTAAGACTATGTCATTTACCTTGAGTCAGGAATTATATCCACATGATGACATTTTATCTTCTTCCAGTATATATCCGATTGATGAATATGTTGATTGCCATCGTTTTCAGAGACTCATCATTGCTTCTTAGCGGCACTTAAGAATCTTGCGCACCAACTTCATTTGCGAAAGTGATGAAAGATCCTCGATGGCATGTTGCAATGAAAAATAAGATTGATGCCTTATAAGAAAATCTTAAATTGGTTATTCAGATGTTACCTCGTGGTAATAAGGCTACTGGGAGCAAGTGGATATTTAAAATAAAAATATCGGTCTGATGGTTTTTTCTAGAGATCCAGGGGTCATTTAGTTGCATTGGGAAATAGAAAAATTGAGGAACATAATTATAAAGAGAATGTTTCACTGTTTGTAAAAATGGGAACTGTATGTATATTTCTCCAAGTTGCATCTATTTGATATGCTCAAATTACCCTAGAGCAACTCTCTCCAATAAGAGATCGATTGCAGTATTTTTGGATCATATCCATAGAGTCTCGAACTTTCACGCAATAGATTTGAGTTTCAGATCAAGCTAGGTTATCATAAAGAAAAAAATAAAACAGTAAATAAAAGAGAGTTTGTAAACGATGGAAGAAGGGTGCTAGACATAGAGTTTCATTCATGTTATCATAACTCTAATATATAGATGTTAAGGGTTTGATCATAGAACAAGAATACAATAGTAAGATATCTAGCTCTCGCTCCGATTTTAATCAGATGTCTAAATCCTTATTCCAGCTCTCTCATGCGAATTAGGAAAGAGTGTTGATCAATACTATTGAGTATCGATCGATACTTCTTTAGATAAGCATTAACTCTTAGATCGATAAGTTTACTAGATTAATTAAACCAGGTTTGACATGCGACTGACAACCTAGCTCAGCAGGATTCAGTTCATGTTATTAACCAACTCTCACATGCGCCTAACTATTCAATGATCAGGTTTCTAGTTAATTACTTTAGAAACAAGCAATTTGAACGAATCATGTGAAAGATGCAATAAATCACCTATCAATTCTATATTTCAAAAGTCATTCAAAACCCTAAAAAATCCTTAATCTATTAAATCTATTAAAGGATCTACTCAGACATGATAGATGAAGACGTAATCATAGAATGAATAGATATAACAGAAACCAACAGAAAAACCAAAGGAGTTCCAAAAGGACTCTAAAGGAGTTCCTCTCTGCTATCCTAACCTAAAAGATAATCTAAAATAAAAACATTGACAAAGTGTGTTTATTGTTCTAACAGGGTATAAATATCCTAAACAAATAACTGTCAAATTAACCCTTAATCCTAACACACAAAACAATACTCTTGCCAAGAGATATCCGGTGTATTACTTAGGGATCGAATCCACAGAGAGCAATGACACACAATAGATTTCTTATTTCCAAGAACTAAACTAAGTAAATATATATATATATATATATTATATATATATATATTATATACATATCAGTAGCATTTAACCAATTTAACAAAATATTCCTTATTAGAAGGTGTAGATGTAATATGAAAAATCTAATAACGTAAATATGAAAATATGCTATTAAAATAACTAGATGCAAATGTAAATGTGCTAGATCTAGGGTTTCAAGCCTAATGGATTGTAGGGAATACGAAGAACGAGAATGTAAATATTCTAGAACTAAAATATTAACTATTCTGACACTTTTAACTCCAACTCTCATATGCGAGCAAAAGGAAAGACCATCGATCAACGGCTAAGACCTTATGTCGATCGAGTGAAATCAGAATGAAGTGTGAACGAGATTTGATATGTTCACCAAGCTGATTAGACCAGCTCTCGCATGCGCCTAACAACCTAGTTCAATGGAGTCTATACTGGCACAAAACCTACTCTCATAGTGGTCCATGTCCTACTTTCGAGATCCTAGTTAACTACTCTCGAATGCAAGTATTAAGCACAACTCAATTGATGGATATTAACTTTAACCTAGCAATCTTACTTTTGGCCTAATCCAAGATTTGCTATCATTCAACCCCAAATCTGGTTTGTAACTACTCAGACATAATTAGAGTAAGAATAATAATCTGAATATAATGCATAGATAAAATATTGCGGTTCCAATACAAGTCTCCCTAAGGAGTTATAAATCTTCTCACTAAAAGCTCTAAAACTAGAATAGAATGATTTTGCACTCCTGCACACATGCACTTACTCACTCACCCCTTTACTCACACCTTCTTTGGTGTAATACATAAATTATAAATATAAACCCTAATATCTAGGTCAAAACTCGTCTAGGGGTAATCTTGTGTCTTGTTTCTAACTTGGGCTTGGGATTATCTTTCCGCGAATTTTTTCATCGATCGATGTCAAGTGTTTAGCATCGATCGATCTTGGTCTTGTACCATCGGTCGATGACAAGGTTGTGTCATCGATCGACGACTATCTTCTACTCCGACTCTCTCAATGATAAGCTACGGATTATAGTCTTCTAAATTCTACAAAAACTCCAAGTATCTCCATATATCTCCAATACGTACCTGGACCTGTAAATACCTCAAAATATAGCGTATAAACACATAATTGACCTCAAATAGAGCATATGACATGGCCTAAAAATGGTAATAAATATGTTATATCAAGCATGGGTAGAAAGCGTAGCCTCAACAATGGCTTAGAAAACATATAAATAGAGTTTTGAGTCGGGCAGGGTTCTTCTGTAAATAAGAGAAACTTTGGAGCAAAGTTGCAATTCTTAAAACTTCATTAAAATATGTTCGTTTGCTGATTTGGAAGAGTTTTGTTCGTCACCCAAGGTGGTGTCGCTCGACACTCCTTGTATCTCTTGAATTGTCGACAGATTCCTCTCGAGAGTCAGACAGACCACTCTTCAGTGATACGATCATAACTTTTGCTCTAGGATTCTCATTGACCTCAGACTGCTGGAATTTGAAAGCTAACTCAAAATATATATATATATATATATATATATATATATATCTTGTAAAAATATAAGCTCAACCTCAACATCTCATATATTCCGTACATATCTAAACTTTTGATGCATCTGCACATCTTTGCATCCCAAATAGCTCTAGAATCTCCAAAGTTCCCAAAATATACCTGAACCTGAAAAAACATTAAAACAGATTCCAACACATATAATAGACTCTAAAAGAACTTATACCATGATTTAAAAGTGGTAAAAACCTTGGTATATCACTACTAATAATTGATACCTTCACAAAATGGATGTACATATAGCCTTCTTACATACTGAGCTCACTGAGGAAGTTTATATGTTACCTCCGGATTTGCGTACTCCTGTCTAGGGTTTTTTGCCTTCTTAGTCTCTCTATCGTTTGAAATACGATTCGCGTTGTTGGTTTGCTAATTTGGTATCCACACAGTGAACATATGGCTTCTCTCAAGATAGTTCTCATTATTCGCTTTCTCTCGTATGGTAAAAATGGTGTTCATCTAAATGTCCTTGTCAATGTAGATGATTTAGTTATCTGGTAATTCTGGACCTGCTATTACAACTGTTAAGAATATCTACGTTCATGCTTTCTTATGAATGGCTTGGGTGCTCTCAAATACTTTCTTGGGACTGAAGTTTTGTATGCCCTTACATAATTATGTTAGAAAAATAATGACACTCAATATTATAACCAAAGCTGGTTTACTTTGGTTCTAAATCGGCTAGTTTTCGTGTGATTAGGAACATCAATTGGCACTAGATTCTTATGATCCCCTTACTAATCTTGAACATTATCAGCGACTAGTGGGAAACTTAAATTATCGCTCAGACACACAGCCAGATCTTACGTATAGTGTTCACATACTTTTACAGTTTATGCATGTGCCAAGACAGGCACATTGGGATGCTAATATTTGATACTTCGGTATCTTAAAAGAAAATTTGGGAAAGGTATACTTCTTATATCTAATTGTTCTTTTCATGTTAGTACTTGGTGTAACACACTTTGGGCAGCTTGTCATCTTACACGCTGCTTTCTTACAAGATGGTTTCAAGGAAGACTAAGAAAGATGACAACAGTCTTGCGCTCTTCTCCAGAATCAGAGTACCGTGCAAGGCTGCTAGTACACAAAACTTCTCTGGATTAAGCGGCTTCTCACTGGTCTTGGCAATGGTCATAATCCGCCATAATTTGTTTTTTTTTTATAATCAAGCTCCCATTCATATTAGTGCCAACGTTGTACTCCATGAGTACAGTAAACACATTGATGTTGATTGCCATTTTGTACATGATGAGATTCAGCCAGGAACTCTGGGTTTAATCATGTTCTTACAACGCATCAGCTCCTTAATATTTTCACTACATCATTAGTCCCTAAGGACTTTTCTTTGTTTATAGACAAGTTTGGTAACTCCAGTATTTCTTACTCTATCTATTTATAATATTTGCCACTGTCTAGGGAAAACACCACCTCGCACATTACCATAATTCATATTATTCTTAGAAGCTTTCTAGTAGTTTTGGGGACAAGATCAATGACTCCTTCAGAGATTTTGTATTGGAACTCCAGTATTTCTTACTCTATCTATTTAAGCAATTCATTCAATTTATGTCTTTATTAATTAAGTATGAGTAGTTACTTTGTTAGATTTAGGGTTTTGATGGATTATTGAAACATAGAACTAACTGCTAAGGTTATTTAATTAGGTTTCTTCACATAATTGATCTAACTGTTTGTTTTCCATAGTAGCTACTATAACCATGAATTAGGATAATTGACAACCGCAAAAATGGGTTCAACTCCTAATAATAATTATGATGAGCTAGTTTGTTAGGCGTATGCGAGAGCTGGTTTAATTAATCTAGTGAACATACCGACCATGGCGTAATTCTTTGTTTAAAGAAGTATCGATCGACACTATGTAGTATCGATCGACACTCTTCCATTTTTACATGCGAGGGCCGGAATAAGTGATTTAGACATCTGATTGACTTGCAGCGAGAGCTGGATATCTTATTATTGCCTTTTATTCTAAAACGGTTCATTCATACACCTTTAGAATCAATAATTCATAATTTTGATTGCATGAAACCCTACGTCTAGCTAGTTTCTCATATATCTTACAAACGATAACAAACTTGTTTACAGCTTTATTTACAGCTTTATTATTTACTTGTCTAGCTTAATCTTGATTCTTATAGTCTATTGTGTGCCATCCCTTTGTATTTGATCCCTAAATACTGAAATTGATCTCTTATTTTGGAGAGTTTTTTCTAGGATAATTTGAGCTACATCAAATTTGTCGTCGTTGCGGGGGAGTATTGGATTCACCATTATACATAGTTAAAGGATTTTGTCTAGGTTTTCTTTTATTGTTTGGTTACTTCAAAAAAATTCTTGTGTCTTCCAGGTGCATGTCTAGCGTTACCAAAGCAAAAAGGAAGCTAATCTATTGGAACACTCAGATCCTACACAACATGAGTGCAGCATGTGCAAAAAAAACTAAAGCGAAAAGCATCGACTGACACCTCTACTTCTTTGATCGACACTACTCGTGAGAAACCAGCGATCGACACTACTCGTGAGAAAGCAGCGATTGACACCTCTGAAGCACCAATCGACACTAACCTGCAAACGAGATACATGGTCGCGACTCTTGTACTAATCCGAGATAAGCATGGAGACCTGCATGACCCCGAGTGTCATCTGCGTAATGTAGCAGTTCATAGACTGGATAATCATGGGGCTGTACTGATCCAAAAGCATCTGCTGTAAAAGCTGCTGAAGTTATAGTTGCAGCTAACACTGAGGCTGATCGACCCAAAACGTTGGCTGATTACAACCATCAAGCTCAGATCTATGCCAACATATATGCTATTCGTCCTCCTACCTTTCAGAGACACATTTTCGAGCTGAAGCTTGCATACTTTACACTGTGAGACAGACACCTTATCATGGGCTCCCACATGAGTATCTGATGGACTATCTGGAGCGGTTCGAAGATTTAGCGTCTGCTACTCTGTTTTCAAGGTACTTTGTTTTCCCAGTTACTTTGTTTTCCAACTATTCTGTTTTCTCTGTTTTACTCTTTTCTACTCTGTTTCTCTTCATTTTGTTATTAGAGTATCTTCATTGGGGCATCTAATCTCCTCAACTCTCTGGTTATTCAAATATCTCATTCTATTTCTGTTTTTTTTTAATTTCTATGTTCTTCATCTTTACCCACTGGATAATAACTTTATATATTAGAAAGGAGAAGCTTGATTCCAGTAACCATTGAAGGTCCTAACTACTTAGTTTGGTCAAGAGTGGCCAGAGTTACCTTGGGAAGTCATGGACTTTGGGACATCCATATCATATTGGCTGAAGCTTTAAAGAGGATGACTCAAGAGGATGGTCAGGTTATTTGCCTGAGGGATGAAGACAAGTGGGTCAGAGAGGACTAACAAGAACTTGAGATCATCCACAACTCTCTATCAGAATCAATCTTGGAGGCTTACTCACATTGTGAACCAGCCAATGTATGGGAATCTCTCCAACCTGAGTCGTGTGTTTGAAGTCAAGAGGATTATCAAAAACCTGAGACAGGAGGAAGTGCAGTTCAATCAGTATTTTGGCAAGTTCAGAAGCTTATGGGCAGAGATGAATGTGCTCAGACCCTTCTCCTTAGATCCAGAGGTTATCCAGGAAATATGTGAACAACACAAGGTCTTCAGTCTTCTCCTGAACCTAAATCCATCCTAAAATAACTTAATCAAGCATATTCTGAGAGAAGATAAGCACCCCAACCTTGAAGGTGTGTGTGCTCTGGTTCAAAGAAAACAAGTATCTAACACTCTCTTTAAATGGGAAAGGATGCCAGAACCCCTTGTAAAAGATATGTACAGCAAGAAAAGAAAGATGGTGCTGGTACATGGATACAAGAAGGTCAAGAAAAAACATGTCAGGAAAGGCATCAAGCAAAGATGGTTTGATACCAAACCTGTTGGAAGGAAACGCATGGAGGATAAGCAACATATTTTTAAAAGAGCATTCATGTATTCATCCTTCATCAGAGACTCTAATGGAGGAGGAGGAGTGTGGAACAAGGCAATGATCAATGATGGCCCCATCGAAATGAGTGATATTGAGCCTCTAATCAAAGCTGCCAAAGCCATTATCTCCTCTAAGAAGTTTGATACACATTATCTTGTCTCTAAGCCAATTATAATAGATTCTGGAGCTATACATCATATTATTAGTGATAAGAATCTAATTAGTAATGTTAGTCCAGCTTCAGGGAATGAAGTAGTAGCAAATGGTGATAAGGTGAATATAGAAGGAATAGGGAACCTTAAGTTGTTTGATAGGGAATCCACTGCCTTATACATGCCTAGTTTTACATCTAACTTGCTGTCAGTGAGAAAAGCCACGGTTGACCTGAATTGTCATTTTTTTTAGGCCTAATGATGTTGCGTTTCAGGACCTTAAGATAGAAAATGTGATTGGAGAAGAAAACAGCAAAGATGGTTTGTACCATCTCCAAAAGACTAAGCCTTCTTACCCTTCTACTTCTACTCCTTTATGCATGACCAGTTCTAATCTATGTGAAGGCTCTATTAGACAATAAAGGGGAGCATACAAGTCATGCATTCAAGAATCACTTGGCAAAACATCTCATAATCCACCAAACAAGTTGTCCTTATACACCTCAGCCAATTGGAGTGGATGAAAGAAAAAATAGGCATCTCATGGAGGTCGCTTGATCAATGATGTTACATGCCAATGTTCCGAAGTGATTCTTAAATTATGTTGTGGTGACAGCATGCTACCTTATTAATCGAATCCCAACTAAGGGGCTGAAGGATATCTCTCCTTATGAAATGGTGAACCAAACCAGACCATCCATTCATCACCTCAGAGTGTTTGGATGTGTCTGCTTTGTGTTGATACCAAGAGAGAAAAGGAACAAGCTAGAAGCAAACCGTATGAAGTGTATGTTCATAGGCTACTCTTCTATGCAGAAAGGATACAAATGCTACAATCCTGAAACAAGAAAAGTGCTTGTATCTAGGGATGTGATGTTTACGGAAGAAAATGATTCTATGCTGAGAAGAATTGGGATGAGCTAAAAGATCTATCTCAAGCATCAGATATGGCCAATAGCTTGGTATTACAAGATGGGTACTACATTAAATGGACTACCAGGAGCTTGGTATCACAAGATGAGTACTACATTAAATGGAAGAGGCTTCAGGACTTTAGAAGTTGATCACACTCTATTCACTTATCATGGTCCAAGAGCATTGTGGTGGGCTTGATTTACGTGGATGATATAATCATAACAGGCAGTGACAAACAGGGCATACAAGAAAATAAGGTATTCCTCAAATCTATGATTCATATTAAAGATTTAGGTTAACTCAAGTACTTCCTTGGAGTTGAAGTATGACGCTCTAAAGAGGGGCTCCTTCTATCCCATAGGAAGTACACACTTGATCTTTTAACTAACGCAGGAAACCTCGGAGGAAGACCAGCCAACACTCCACTTGAAGAAGGTTATAAAGTTCTGTGTGAGGGCAATTTAATGATGAACCTTGTGGAGACTTTAAGTAGTATAGAAGGATGGTGGGAAAACTGATCTATCTTACCATTACAAGACCAGATATATGCTTTGATGTGAATCAAGTCAGTCAACATATGAAAGATCCTAAGGTTCACCACTGGAAAATGGTTGAAAGGATCCTGAGGTATCTAAGGGAAGATCTGGGTCAAGATGTTTGGATGGGATGCAATGGAAACACCAAAATAGTTAGGTATTGTGATGCTGATTAGTCATGTGATAGGGTTGATAGGAGATCAACCACTGCTTATTGTACATTCATTTGAGGCAACCTAGTGACTTGGAAGAGCAAGAAGCAGAAGGTGTATCATGTTCAAATGGTGAGGCAAAATATAGAGGTATGAGGAAGCTCGCCAATGAGTTGATATGGATCGAGGATTTGCTTGAGACTTGGGTATCGAGACAACTTATATACTATGGAT
>CAJHQP010010314.1:0-19109 GCA_905132765.1 Moricandia arvensis
GACCGTCGTATTGCGGCAACATCTTATAGTGTGAAACGTATTCCATGGACTGCTTCGTGGAGATGAACAAGAAGCCATGTAGTGTAAAGCTTCCATGCAAATCCCACCATCAAAACTATCATGCCCCATACCCTAGAATAAAGAATCAAGTGAGTATATATTTTCTTTTGATAAGTAAGTGAGTACATATTATACGCAAGAAACTAATGAATAAAAGAAAAGAGAGAGAGTTTGGTTTGACATGATATTTTACCATCCGAGTGCTGAGAAAGAAGCAGGAAGAAGAAGCACTTGGAAACCAAGTCCCGAACATAGAAGATGAAACGTCGCCGTGTATACATTCCCTTTTCTTGATTCTGTGATCGGCAGCCACTCTTCTACATGAATCCGTCCACCATTATCGTCGGAGACTGGCTGTGGATCCCTGGAGAGTGTTTGTGACACGAATGAAGAAGAACCACCACTTTCTTGTGATTCTAAATCAAACAACTTGGCCAATGCTTTTTTTGACATTGCATGAGAGATTCAAAACTTTTTTTTTCTCTCTCTCTCGAGGATTTAACGTATACAAATTGAATGCGTTATGTTTTACTTGTTTTCCCCCATTCACTGGATTATATAGTATTTAAATTTCTTAGCAAAACATATAGTATTTAGATTATCGGGAACGTGCGTAATTGGGAGTATAATCATCATTAGATAATTATCTTGAATCAATTATAGAACCCAGGAAATCATAAGAGATGACATAAGTATAATGACGTAAGCAGTTAGATCTTTTTTTGAAACTACGTAAGCAGTTATGTCACTTTCAGATGTTCAAAGGAGGGATCCACGGGTAAAAACTGAAGTCTTTTATTTTTGTTGGGTGGCTTTGTAACTCAAAGATGTCCGGTGCAAAAGTTGCCAAACTGGTTTTGAGTTTATTGTGCAATTGGAATTTGTTTGCTCCTCGGTTGTTTTGGACCTTTAGGTCAAAACATGCGTCAATATTGAGCCAATAGTCGGAGATGCCAAGAGTTCGAGTTGCTTTTGACTCGACTTTTGTTCCAAAAGTAATAAATATGTGTATAAATTAGATTAAAGAGAAGGCATCTAGTCATATACTTTTACAACACCAAGTGAGGATTAGTTGCATTTTAATTATATGAATACAACGTTTTAAAAGTAGTTTCAAGTCTAGTTTGTAACCACTAACCAGTTACGTGAGGATTAGTTGCATTTTCTACTATCGGTATAGATAATTTAGGGTTGGTGAGAAGCGAGTACCTTGTTTAGGGTTCGACAGAATAGGCACGACTATCACTATCGTATCACACCAACTACATTCTAAAACAAATGTTTAAACGTTGGAAACTTTGGGAAAACAAATGTTTTTATATGAGCCATTCTGCCAAAAAAAACTGGAGCTTCCCCAAAAGTCAAAGATAATCACGGATAACGAAATAAGAAGGAGAATACGAGTGATGAAGAAGTCGAAGATTATCTTAGCAAACACGTTTTTTGCATCGTCTTGAGAGATAAATCAGGGTTTTCTTTCTTTGCTTTCCCAATCTTCCAGTCTGACCTTAGACCATGATTATCCCTAAGAAACCCACCCGGGTTTCTTAGGGATTTAAAAAAAAACAAAAACAAAAAAATTAAAAAAAAAACCAATCGTGGGCCGCCACGTACGCGCACAGTGTAAGAAACTCTTAAGGATCGATCCTTAATTCATAACTTTTATAACCGATCCTTACACTGTTCACGCTTAAGAAACCCGCTAAAAAACCCGGATAATCATGCTCTTACAAATATTAGGTTTAGAAGTGTTCCATATATCTTCCCATACGTCTATTACGTAATGGTCTGTTTTGGTAATTTCCCACATTGGGGATACAACAGGCCTCTAGGCCCATTAGTACTAAGGGGCCCGAGTAGATCCGTTATTCTTTCACATATAAAGATTCGAAGCAAAAAAAAAAAACACACACACATCACAAGTCCTCCAATTCCACAAAGAAAATGATGCGTAACGCTGTTGCTAACGTTGCAGTTTAGATTGGGAGATCACAGATTCACAGTCGTCTCCTCATTCTTGAAAGAGAAGGTCTATTTTTTCTATATAATAGGAGCAGTGTGTAAGTATTGAAGATGATGATGAAAGCTTGGAGATGTGTATAGGGAAGCCTGATCAAGCCTTTTACTTCCAGTTTTGTGGAGGCAGTCTTGATAAAGAGTTTATTTTGGGAATTAAGGACATCAATATCAACTTATCCTTCTGCTTTCTTCACCTCTTAATCTACCGATGCTCTTAGAGACTAAAACAATTGAACATAATGAAACAAAGAGAGAACAGTGTAAACCATTAACCTAAGGTAAGCATAAAAGGAACCGTATTAAACTAGTTTCCAGTTTCAATAGCTCCTCTTTCTAATGGATTTCCAATTTGTACCAGACGGCCTATATGAGTTATACTCATTCAAATATTAGTAATTAGTAGTATAACTATAAGTTTTCTCCAAGAAAGAATTTTATATTGATACTGCCTGCTTTGAATGAGTTAAAATTGCTCTTGCACATAGTTCAACGGATTCTATGTTTTTTTTTCTGAAGCATTGATATCAAAACTTTAACTTGCTCTTATCTTAAAATAGATTCTGCGAATGTTTTAGTTCCACTAGAACTGATTAGCGAACAATTTCAAAATTTAATACTACTGGGTTCCAAGTTTAATTCTATACAAAGAATAAGAAAACACATTATCTGATTAGAAAAAGTGAATAATCATGTACATATAGAAGATTTAAAGATGTCTTTGTATCTAATCACAAAGCAAGTAATACTTAACTAATCTTCATAGTTCTGTAAAGAGGTTCAATGAATGTTTGGTAGATGATACTATTGATGATGGTGACATTTTGGTCTAAGTATATAAAAAGGTAGTTAAAAGGGTGTTAGCATTTCTTTGACCAAGTCAAAGTTAGGCATTGACTCATAATACACAAAAAAGAACCGTGTGCTGTTCTAGTTTCAGAAACGTTAACTACGTGTCGGTTTAGTTACAATCTACCATAGTTTCCAAGTACATATAATGTGTAAACCCAACAAACTAATAATGGAATGTTGTGTCAGGAGAAGTACACTCCTTACATGTTGACACATACACACCAAGGGTATGGGTCATGGTGTTGGACCCATGAAAATTTAGCCACATTAGTGTGGATCAACCCGAACTCGACACGTTGAGCCAAGGACGAAACATTGTATGGAGAAAAGTGGAGACAAACGGTTCGTTGATATGATGAACCATCTTGCTAGAAAATGGAAAATTTTTATTAGACCTAACACACAAAGGTATTATTTATGACATCATCACACCAACTTTGAATATGTAAGTTAGGAACGTGAAACCAATGTTTGTTATCAATGACTTCAAAGAAATGAAAAATCTTTCATCTATTTTGTTTATTAGAATTTAAGAGTAGTGATTGGTATGTCACACTTGTTTAAGTTTTAATTTTAGTTATGAATTTTATTTTATTTTGTTCTTCTAATTTACTTTGAATTTTAGTTTATCCTATAATGTTTTCTTTTATTTATTTATTTTAACAAGAAAAGCAATCACTCTTTAAACCATAAAAAGAAAAAGCAGAAAGCTAGTTACGTGAATGCTATTGGATATATGTGGAACAGTACTGCCTTTGTTGCTTTGTTGTGTGACTGTGTCTATATAATTTCTTGTCTCATTGTCTAAGTTGCATCACAAAGTGAAACAAGAATGAGTTAGCTTGAACCACACGTTCTTCTTCCCATAAAGAAACTTATTTTCTTCAAAGAGAAAACAAAAAACAAAATGCAAACTGTTTTGGCTAAGAGAATGGAAATAGTGAAGTCAAGATTCAAGAGGGTTTGTGTGTTCTGTGGAAGCAGCAGTGGAAACAGAGAGTGTTACAAAGATGCAGCCATTGGTCTAGCTCAAGAGCTGGTTCGGTTATGTTTATACCATAATTAGTGTGTTGAAACCTTGACAAGGGTCGTGATATTATTTTTTTGTCTTTCTCTGTTTTGTGAAACAGATTACGAGGAGATTGAATCTTGTGTATGGGGGAGGAAGCATAGGTCTCATGGGTTTGGTCTCACAAGCTGTTCATGAAGCTGGAGGTCATGTGCTAGGGTATGCTCCTTTTAGCTCTGTGCCCTTCACTGCTTAATGATCTGATATTGTTGTGTGATTTGCTTCCATCTTGCTTTACTTTAATTGGTTAGGATCATACCAAGGACTCTTATGGACAAAGAGGTAGGCTAAAACTACTTTTTGCTTGAATGAATACTTAGTGTTCAACGAATTCTTTACAGAATGTAACTTTTATAATAGATCACCGGAGAAACATATGGTGAGGTAAGAGCTGTGGCTGATATGCATCAAAGGAAAGCTGAAATGGCTAACCACTCGGATTGTTTCATTGCATTACCAGGTACAAAGTAACTAAGTAGCCTAGATTCTTTGTAGACCTTAAAGTGTTTGTTACTCGTTAGGCTCTGTTACAAAAACTCTTAGCCCACACCACATTTAACTAGTCCAATGGAGAGTACTATTGTCAAAGTAAGGACGTCCATAGCCTTATAAACAATCAGTTGTGTCTGGTTGTAATGTAATCTCTATGTCAGGTTGAAACATAATATTGCTTCCATTACAACTGAAATTAAATGTAAGAGATGGGTTCTTACTTGACAGTTAAGCAACAAGAGACTATTGCAGTTATATAGATCAAATATTCCTTGTATCTATCTTCCAAGAAAAGATTCATTTTTAATTGCTCTGTTCTTGAAAATTGATATCAGGTGGGTATGGAACACTGGAAGAGTTGTTGGAAGTAATAACATGGGCACAACTTGGAATCCACGACAAGCCTGTAAGTAATAAAAAGGAAGACACTTCAGTTTCCACTGTTTGTTGCTCTCTGAATCACTAACCAACATCAAAATATAACAAAGTCTTGATCTTGTGTGTTTCCACTTTGGGGGCAAAAAAACTGTAGGTGGGTTTGTTAAATGTGGATGGTTATTACGATTACCTCCTCACTTTCATTGATAAAGCCGTTGATGATGGCTTTATCAAGCCATCTCAGCGTCACATCTTTGTCTCTGCCCCTAACGCCAAAGAACTTGTCCAAAAACTTGAGGTGGGTGCCCACCAAAACTTTGCTTTTTGTCATGAGATTATGAGTTAGTCTTGTAAAAGGTGAAGATAACAAAGACAAACATTGATCTGGAAAGTCAATCTTTTGTGTTTGATTTTAATCAGGCATATGAGCCTGTGAGTGATGGAACCATAGCAAAATCTAAGTGGGAAGCTGAGAAGAAAGTGCAACAGCCGCAACAACAACAACAAGTGGTGTTCTGTTCTAACACAAGCATGCAGACTGAGGTTTCTCTTTAGACTTTTAGATGGTCTTTTGTCTAAAGAGTATCCAAGGTCCAGGGATAAAAATCAGTGGGAACTATAAAAAGTTTGTTGTACTACAGATTATTTTGCTCTCACCAACTAAACTTCTGATTTAGATTAAGGAAATGCTGCTAAAACAAAAGTCCAATATTCAGAAGATTAAACTAAAGTTGCAGATTTCTCTTAATTTAATCAATGAAAACTTTTCTTCGAAGAATTTAATATAATTTATGTTAGTTAACCTTCACTTGGAATCAGAACTTGCATCAACACCTGAGTTTTTGATCTCTTGATTTTTTTTGTTTGTTCTTGTTTAGGAAGAAAGAAGAAATGAAAGAACTTAGCATATGAAATACTCTTCCTGTATTAGTTTATGTGTAAGCTAGCATTACATCTCCTATATTGTACAAAACTTTGTGGGCACAGTGACCTATTAGATGTTAGGAATTGAGACTTTGTATTTGATTAAAAAAATTAGTGAGTGACTCAATTCCATGTCAAGATCTTGAATGCATGTCTCTAAGATCTCTACATCCTCCATCTTCAAGGACTTTGAAGATTGGAATTGTGAATTCATTTGCTTCAGCTTCACGTGTAGCTTTGTTCTGGCTCATCAGCTATGAAACCAATGACCATTTTCCACAACCTCTGATCTGGACATGAAGCTATACATAGATTCAAATACACCAATTGTTATGGATTCTGCTTCTCCAAACACAACCAAAGCCCGAAGCACTAAAAATACAAAATCAGACAAGGAGAGCTACAACTTGACGGAAAGCTAGCGCCCATGCTCAAGGAAGAAATGTGTTGACCAGTCAGTGGACGAAGCAGTCTGACCAGCTTTTAATGTTTGGACATGCGATTTGCATCTGCATCGCAGGAAATATATGACCTCATCTGATAAATCGAAGATGTGACCTCATCAGCAAGGACGACAAGTTGTCTTTTGTCTCATTCAAACTATTCTGTGACAATAAAGAAGGCCTTGTCGATAAAAAGGACCAATTTTTCTCCTGAGAGAAATTTTAGAGAGATAATTTCGCGACCTTGATTCATTGTACGTTTGTTTCTTGCTTTAAAACCTGAATTAGAATCGAAACCTTATGGAAGCTTACTGAATCTTACTTGCAAAAATATTCTAAAATAACTTATTTAAAAACATATTAGAATTTACAATTCCATTTTGCAATCACTTTTTCGTTTAAAAAACACAATGTCAGAAATTTCTTTAAAAACGGTTTATTTAAAATCTAAAATGTAACAGTGTTAAGATAGAGAGAACTTAAATATGCAAATATTAAAACTAATACAACAGATCATCTTTATGCATACAGATTTTTTTTATTAGAGATATTGCATATATATTCAAATATTATTATGTCAATTATTTATGAAATATTAAAATGATTAATCGAATAATATCTATTTATAATAAAATTAGTAAATTATTATAAATGAACAAATAATTTATTTTAATTTGAATTATATACTAATCTTTAGCCATTAATGTTATGACCTTATCTTCTAATATATACATATATATATATTGAATGTACGTGTCGAACACGTATCCACTTCCTAATCTTTTAAAAATCTCGTTCATATGCTTCCATACGGTTCCACTTCTGCTTACTCGCTTTCAGTTCTATGTAAAATTATTATAAATGAACAAATAATTTATTTTAATTTGAATCATATAATTTTTAGCCATTAATGTTATAATCCTTATCTTCTAATACACATATATATATATATATATTGACTGTACGTGTCGAACACGTATCCGCTTCCTAATTTTTCAAAAATCTCGTTCATATGCTTCTATACGGTTCCACTTCTGCTTACTCGCTTCCAGTTCCATGTAAAATAGGGCATCGCTCTCACTGGGGACAGACTTGGCAAGAAACATGATTTCTCTAAGTCTTCTATGATCTTTGACAGAAATGTGCAGCAGAATCAGTTCTTCTTTTTTTTCTTGAATCAGTTCTTTTTGTTCATTAAGATTTAATTATCTTTTTGTGAGATGAATGTAAAGACACGGACCAACATAAATACGGTAGGCATTACTTTCTTTACACTACTAGATTTGATACAAATAATAATTTAGGACTGTCAAAATGGCTTTGCTATAGATAGATAGAGATAACCAATGTGAGTAGATTATAAACTCAAAAACAATTGAACATCCATTGTAAAAACATATTTTGTTTGAATCAATTTAACATTCTTTCCAATAAATTTAAGCTTTCCTCTGTCTTGTCAGAAATATTTATTAGGTTAAGTACAAAGTTTGAATATGCTAGTTTTCCATCATTTTTCTCCATAAATATTTTTTTTTATGTGTGTAAATTCATGAGTTGGTTTAAATCTAACACTCCAACCTCTTTAAAAATATGTTAAGCGGTTACTTATTTTCTGAATGCCATTGATCACTTATAAATCCAAGTTTAATACCCTGCCGTTTTCCACTCGAAGTTTAATAAGTAAAGGTGCTTCCAAGATTAACCACTTATACTAGAATTTTAAATTACATGCTAACAGGTGCAAGAATATAGATGCTCTAGGGTTTAAAGAAGTTTGCATGTAAACCCTTATCAGCCAAACGCATAGCCGATGCAACCACAAGCAAAACGCTGAGAGACGCGCCTAAACTTCCCACAAAAACATTAAGCAACCACATCAAGCTTTTCCTCTGGGGCTTTTTGATGGATACCCACATGAAACACGGGTACGTTGACGTCACAAGCAAGCCTACTGCTCCGATAAGAACCGCAAGATAAGTCAAGAACGAGAATCCAACGGCTATAAAGAAACCAACCGAACCCAATAACACGCGCAACATCATCCGGACAAAGAAGGAGCAAGGCTTTTGTGTCTTGGTTATGTACAACATCTCTGCGTTGTCACATGATGGCATTAAGTATATCGGATATGAGCATAAGCAGTAGAAGATGAACGTGAGGTGTATGAAACAAGCAGCTTGCTTTGAGTAGCCTTGTTCGTAAAGTTTCAAGTAGTTGCCTATTGGACCTCCCGTAGCCGGAATCTATCATATACACGAATTAACACTAAATCATCAATTGTTTCAAAACACATGATTTACACAATGGCAACAAATATATATACTATATTAGTGTATTGGAGATATCATTTATCTTGTGTATCAACTATTATGAACCGTTAAAGTTTGATTATGAAGTGAATTATGTGAAACATACACCAAAGAATAACTCATACTTTGACATACCTTGTTACCGTATGCCCAATATACAACAATGGCTAATAGAAACATGCAAATCGCGATGATCACATGAGAGATCACCACCGCTCTCCACATTGTCTTACTCGAAGGATTATTTGAATCGGAAGGTAGAGTACCCTACAAATATCACAACAAAACCTTGACAATACTATAACCGAAAGAGAACTTAACTTGAAAATGTAAAAAACAGTTTTTAAAATGTGAATTTTCTCAATCTTTAAGACCTGTATCTCTAGGACGAGGTTGTTCCCGCGAAATGCAATAGCTATCATTCCAATAGCGTTGACAATGTTATCGAAACTTGTATCCTTTGAAGTGTAAGAGACATTGTTTTGGTTCCTTTCACTAGCTAGAGGTAAAGTCCATACTGCGGTGGAATATGCAACGGCCATAACGCTACCGACCAAGGAGAGTCCAAAAAGAGAGTTCATGTTCGGAAACTGAGACACGACCACCGCGAGGATGCTGAAGATCAAGAAGCATTGCACTGTAGTAAGTGGCGCTTTGTCATCTTCAGACATAATGTGTAGAAGTTGATTTATTGTTTTCCCTCCAGTTATAACCAGAATTGCACAAGCTCCTCCTGAAAGATACATCACAGGGAATATTCCCAAAAGTTTCCCAAGCTTCACACCTATATATTAGTATTATTTCATGACAATAACAAGAAACGGTAAACGACAAAAGTTCGAAAGAATCTGATAGATTTTTTTTAATATTAATTACCGAATGAAGCAATAGCCAGTCTCAAGTATCGACTGAAACGTATTCCCTGTACGGCTTCATGGAGATGAACAAGAAGCCATATAGTGTAAAGCTTCCATGCAAACCCCACCGTTAAAACTATCGTTCCCAATAACCTGGACAAAAGAATCTTTTAACTGAGTATATATTATATACGTATACGTTACTACATATTATATTACTAATCAGAACTTTAGATCCGATAAACTAATGAATAGAGAGAGAGAGAGATTAATTTGATATGATGTTTTTACCACCCGACTGCTGCGAAAGCAGCAGGGAGAAAGAGCACTTGGAAACCAAGTCCCGAACATAGAAGATGAAACGTCGCAGTGTAAACATTCCCTTTTCTTGATTCTGTGATCGGCAGCCACTCTTCTACCGGAATCCGTCCACCATCGCCGGAGGTTGGCTGTGGATCCCTGGAGAGGGTTTGTGACACTAATGAAGGAGAACCATCACCTTCTTGTGATTCTAAATCAAACAACTCTGCCAATGTTATTTCTGACATTCTATGAAAGATTCAAAACTTTTTACAGCCACAAACTACTGAATGTGTTATCTTTTATTTGTTTTCGCCATTCACTGTATTATATAGTTAGATTATCGGCCACATTAACTATCGTCATTAGATAACTATTAAGTGTGAACTAGTTGAAATCGTAAGATATGACATAAGCATAATGTGTGTTAAAAAAAATGTGTTCAAAAAAAAAGACATAAGCATAATGACGTAATCAGTTATGTCATTTTCAGACATTCAAAAGAGGAAGAAACTGAAGTCAGCCATCTAGTCAAAACCAATTATAGGAAGAAACTACGATCAGTCAACTAGAAATCTTTCAAGTGGTCAACTGAATTTTTTGAATGAAAATTTGTTAAATCTATATTAGCTTTGAATAAAATTTTCACATCTTTGGTTCAGTACTCTTATTTATGGTGTAATTAGCGATTTTCTAGAGAAAAACAGCTGTTTGCGTTTTTTGAGAAATTTATTTAGTAGGGGACCGCTTTTTTATATAAACTCGCCAATTACCCAGCAGATTTACTAGAATTCCGCACTAGAGACAGTAAAATATTTGCTGTCACTTTTGTTTTCTGTCTTAATTTGTTAATTTTTTATTTTAAAATGAATTAAAAACAAATATTTACTACCAGTACATTTTGGCCATGTCAACTACGATTTTGATACTAACGATAGTTATCCAAATGTTTTGATTTCTTTTTTTTTATTTGATAATTACATAGACTATTTATTCATAGTTGACAAAATTAAATATTTAAATAAAAAATGTTTATGGTGAATGACATTTGTAATCACTTCTTGATATTTAATTTTAAATCAATTAAAGAATTTCTCCAAAAATAAGTATCAGACCGAATAATCATAAATATTCCAATGATTACTATTACAGTCTGAATAAAAAAATAGTTTATTTGAGTTTATCATCTGAAAATTAAAAACTATTAAAATACTTGAAATATTTTATAAAATAAATTTTAATATTTAAAATTATATAAAAAAAATATTATGACACTATTAATAAAAAAATATTTAATTATATAATATATTATTTACATTATTTTCTATCAAATTCGCTTTACTTTTATCAAATAAATGAGGAGATTTGATTTTCTTTTACCAAAACTCAGAAATGATGGATCATCTTTCTCCTCCTTCGAGTATCTTTTACTCCACTTTATTTTTCAATTTTAAATAGAGTTTTAAGTTTCGTGACAAAACAAAAATAGAGTTTTAAGAAAAAAATGATCTAATTCCTTTTTCCACTCTTAATAGAGACTAAAATAGAATGCCTTTAGAATACAATCCAACTCTCGATTGTGGAGTTACTTTATATTGAAAAAAAAATAGAGTAAACTTTCGGAGATGGTCTATATATGGACATGAACTACATGAAGAACAAGTCAATGCCTCCTTTAGTCACCTATGAGCAAAGACCAAGTAGCCCTCAAAGAGTCTACATAGGTGAATCATCATCATCATCTTCTTCTTCTACTCACCTTATAATTCTTATCCCCCTAGTTCATCTTTCGGATACTCAAGTACTGGACCCAGACTTGGATACTACGGTTCTTCAACGGATGCTCCAGCCTCTAAACCACCTCCCCCTCCTTCATCCCCACCTAGGTCTGGTGGGATTTTCTGAACCCGTTCGATGCTGACTATCCTTCGTATACTCTGAGTTGAGATTCTAGAGAGCTTAGAGAAGGTGTAGGACTTTAATTTGTAAGGGGCACAATATGAAGAATTGTAAGATAGAAATATAGTGAAGCAAACGAAATGGACAACGGATTTTTGCAGAATCAAAATTTGGGAATTTCTTTCCGTTAACTCAAAATTCTCGTATAGTGTGATGGTTGTATGACAATTAAAATCACATGGTAAAACTGCATTTTTCTTCAATTGGCATTACTTGAATAAAAATCCTAGCATATTCAATTTGGTGCGGACATTTGATTCAATATGAATTTACATTCCTCTATAATTGTCTAAAGTTATCAACTTCGTTAAACTTTTCCACATTGTCCATTTTATGCTATTAAAACAACATTCTTAGATAAATATTTTTCAATCAAACAAACTTCAATTTTAACATATGTATTATAATTGAGTTCTAACATAACGTATACCGGAGCTGGAGGACAACGATTCACAGTACGAGGTTGTAATAATAAACCGACTCCTGCTGTTGTTTACAGGGTAGAGTCTCCGTCTCTTCCGCAGCTGTCTGTTGATAAATCTGGAGCCAGCATTAGTGGTGGCGGTGGCAGTGCGGCGGGTGTGTCTATATATCAATCTAGACCGAGCGTGTCGGTGGAGAAGAAAGGAGTTGAGTACGAAGTGCACGTTGTTGAGAAGACGGTTGTTGAAGAGGGTGGAAACGAGGAACTACGGAGCAATGGCGATGTTGGAGGAGGAGGCGGGTCACGTGCGGCGCCTGAGGTTGCGAAAGAGATAGAGAATCAGTTCGTGAAAGCTGCAGAGTCAGGAAGTGAGATCGCTAAGTTACTTGAGGTTGGGAAGAATCCTTATGGGGGTTGCACAAAAAAAAAGGAAGCATCCTTGTGGTCGCAAACATTGTAATAGACTTTTCAGTTTTGTCTGAATGTTCTTGTGATCTTTCACTGGTTAAGTCAAGTTTCAAAACTTTCTATTTTGGAGCAGCTTTAAAATTGTTCCACGGGGTTACTCCTTCTACTTCACAAAGATACATGTGAAGCTGAAGCAAATGAATTCACAAGAGTGGACTCTGTGTTTGAATGCCATTCAAGATCTTGAAGATAGAGTTGAGTCACTCTCAAAATCACTGATCAGTTATAGAATGTCACTTCTTAACATCTTAGGCCATCTTCATTCTATATTTTACTCAAAAATAAAATGGAAAATAAAGTGATGAATAAAAAGTAAAAAAAAAAAAACTACTTCATTTATGGGTAATGGTTTCATTTTTTGTTCATTATTTCATTTTTCACTCAATTTTAAAAAAATATAGAACGGAAATGGAGATGTTCTTATAGGCCTTCACGTCTGTAGAGGTTTGTACAGAAAAATGTTAATATACCTCTAAATGAGAACAGAAACAATTTTTTTTGCCATATAACCTTTGCTCCCTTTTTATCTTTATTCATTTCTTTTTTTTTCTTATAAATCTTTTGCTCATCAAATAACCTTTAAGAAACAAGGGTACTTGAACAAAAAAAAAACAAGAGGTACTTTATGAAAGCAACGACGAAGTACAAATATCTATGCAAGTGCATGTCCTCTGACAAGTAAAACCTGCTGGTCGTTAAGGGTGATCATAGGACTTGATAGTTGGTACTTTTACCTCAAAAACTGGAGAGACTCTAGTTCTAACAACTCTTGTTCTACATTTAAAAGTCGCAGCAAATCTTTTATTATAAGTTGATACTCGTTCATACCTTTAAGAAGGTCTAACTCTAAAAGAAAACTTGAACACAAATTCTGCAACATGGTAGGCCCTAAATATTATTTCATTCGATTTTGGTTTGTATCATCAATTGATTCGTTTGCGTTGTGAGCAGTGATAATAGATAAGATTCATGCAATTACTTAATGCTTCATCAGATTACCACATGCGAGTGTTTGTCATAACCATGTCAAGAATTATAATAGACACAAGATCCTTATTCAGGTTTTGGCATGTCTTTAAATGTTATTTCTCATTTTTGTTTCTTTTATATAATTTCTCATTTTTCCCTTCATTTGTTTATCTTTGCTTTTGATTTTGAACATTTGTTAAACTTTTTTGAACACCTGAACGATTGTTTTCTTAACGCTGAGTTTTATTCCAAAACAAAAGGTTTGTTGGATCCACAATCAGGATCAACAACATATAAAGAGACACATAATATTAAAGATAAAGTAAAAATGCCAGAATGCACAATAAGGGCTTCAAAATAAGCTTTAGCTCTAAGTAAGGATAAGCTTGGCGAGAGGATACTGATGTAATTAGGGCCGACCTTGAAATTTAGGGGGTGTATGCGAAATTTTAATTGTTTGTTTTTATAAATTTGGGAGCCTGAAATTGTTTTTTGAGAGCCTATGTTTATACAGTTTTTTATTAAAAAAATTGGGGGCCTATTTCCAATGTTTCACATAGAATGGCCTAGGGCCGGCCTTGGTTATAGTCGCAGCAATGTTAGACCATAATTATCCCATATATCCAAATGAGTTTCTTAATTTTTTTATTTTTTTTACTTTTTGTCTTTAAAAAAAATTAAAAAGTGCATCAATTGCGTACTGTCACATGTCATTGAGACCCGTAAACAGTGCAAAAGACACACAACATACGTCTCTTATTTGGCATACACAAGAGACTGTTTTTTTTTTTTAAAATGGTCATTCCCCCTTGTAAGAGACCTTCTTTTAAGAGGGATAATGATGCTCTTAGCTCTCAATTTTAATGAGCAAAGTATTGTCCTTCATATTCTTGAAAAAAATAGTGAAGGGCTCAACACAGCCAGATTTTTTTGTCATATTCTTGACTACGTTTTCAAATGATTTCTCAAGAGACTTTCTTGATGTTACATATCTCTTCACCTATGCAACAGCTCTCTGCGATTTTCTTCTTCATATCCTATCTCTTCACCTATCCAACAGATCACTGAAGCTGCTTTCATGAGATCTCAATCTGTTCAATCACTCATCGACAGTGAGAATGAGCATGGAAGATGGACTCTGAAGCTGCTTCATTAGAGACTGTAGAGAAAAGCTATTTCAATCTGCCTTCATCAGGTTATTAGTCAGTAGTCTCAATACATATAAATACTATCTTCATTGGTTTTAGGATAACCAGTCACATAATGGCGATGTTTTTGCATTGTTGTCCCCTCCTCCAAGCGACCCTACAGGCCTACATATGCCATTTTGATATGATTCATATTTTATCATGTTAATATGAATTTTAAATGTCCAAAATAATATTTATATCAATTTAAAAATATAAATGAATGTGCAAGGAGGTGATGGTAACAGCACAGTTCATGCATATATTCGCTCTCAAAACCACTCTGTCTTCCATCTCATGTCATTACAACTATAGCTTTATACAAACCTAAAGATATCAAAATTTTGCAGTGTAGGAGGCAGACAATATCTGATTCAATCTCCAAAATATTAAGTTTAAATGGTGCACATGAATGTATCCACCAGTTGTACGTTAATATCATATGCTTCAATGAGCTGTAGGGAGACATTGCAGAAACATTATTGAACCAACTTTAATTAAGATTCCAAATGTCTCACTTCTCTAAAGGTGTATGTATATATAATCGCCAGAGAGCAATGAAGACATAACAAACATCTTCTATCTCTCTAAGCCTTCTCTCAGTCTGAAAACAAGAAAGCAAAGCTAAAACCAGAAGAAATGGCACTTTCTTTCCATGTTCGTTCTAACAGCTTCCCTTTAAGGCAACACCCTCAAGCCGCTTATGTCGATGAGCAATTGAATCGATTGAGATCTTCAGAGACAGCTTCTTCATCTTCTATCTGCCAAAGGCTTAGCAATCTTCAAGATTTACATGATGCTCTTGACAAGATGCTTAGATTGTCCATCACTCAACAAACTTTATCTCAAGAACAAGTTGAGATGATTCTTGATGGATCTATCAAGATCTTGGATTTATGCAACATTTCCAAAGATGGTTTATCACAAATGAAAGAGAGTCTCAAGGAGATCCAATCTATCTTAAGAAGAAAGCGTGGAGATCTATCAGCTGAGATCAAGAAATACTTGGCTTCAAGAAAGTTTCTCAAGAAATCATTCCAAAAAGTACTCAAGAGTTTGAAAACCGGCCAGAACAAAAACAAAGAGTCTTTGGCTGTGTTTGGAGAAGCAGAAGCTGTAACAGTTGCTTTGTTTGAATCTCTATTTAGCTTCATGTCTGGACCAAAGGCTTGTGGCAAATGGTCACTGGTCTCAAAGATGATGAGCCCGAACAAAGCTGCATGTGAAGCTGTAGAAAATGAATTCACAAGAGTGGACTTGGAGTGCCAATCAGAGAAGTCCTTGAAGATAGAAGATGTGCAGAACTTAGATTCATGCATTCAAGATCTTGAAGATGGGATTGAGTCACTCTCTAAATCATTGATCAAATATAGAGTATCAATTCTTAACATTTAATAGGTCACTGTGCTCACAAAATTTTGTACAAATAGGAGATGTATTACCAACTCAAAAACTAATACAAGAATCTTTCATACGATTAAATTCTTTCTTTCCTTCTTTAATTTTTTTACCTAAGAACACAATATATTTAAGAAAACAAGAAACTTAAAATCATATCATAGGCCATCTCTGTACTTCCACATGTTCTTCACTACTTAATTTTTTTCTGAAATCATGTTAATTATGAATTAAATCTTATAATAATCTCATTTATTTTGCTTCTTCACATGCATTTAACCAACGAATACGGATCATGCTCATACTTCATCATGCATCCATACTTTAAAAAAAAATCATATTTTATTGATTCTATACTCTTCTCTGTTTATTTATATTTACTCTGGTGCTCTGTTTTACTTTTTTTTGCTCTGTTTAGGTTTGTTACTCCGGTTTATTAACTTTTTCAATCTTCTCTAATTCGTTAGTTGTCATCCTAGATTAAGAATGTCAAAATAGATAAAAATTAATGGGTCAATCCAACCTAATCGAAACCGTAGATTTTAATAAATAAAAATATTATGTACAAATGAATTAATGAATAAAATAGTTTGATGGACTTGTTAAATAACATTAAATAATCTGGATTATAATGGATAATGAATTATCTATAACCAAACTAATAAAATTTTATAATATAACATAAACTCAAATCGAATATATAAATAAAAAATTAAACTAAAATTTAAATTATTTTTACCAAATCAAGTTTTTATTTATTTTCTCATTTATCTAAATCAATTTCAATAAATTAAATATAACTCAATTTCTTATTTTTCAAACATACATTTTCTTATTTTTTCAAACATACAATTTCTTAAATATATAAATATTAGATGTTTTTTTATTAAAATTTAATCACATTTTTGCAGAAACTATAAAATTTTATCAAAGTCGTGTTTTCCTGCTAAAACCGCAAACTCACTTTTTCTTTCAAAACCGCAAAATCAAGTTTTCTCACCAAAATTGCAAGTTTTCTCATTAAAACCAAAAATAATGTTTTTTTGTCAGAATCGTAAAAATGAGTTTTTTCATCTAAAACTCCCAACAAAACCCCGAAATTACGTTTTCTCGCCACCAAAAATCACAAAATAAAGTTTTCTCGCCAAAATCGCAAAATCATATTTTCCTCCTAAAACCAAAAACTCTTGTTTTCCGCCAAAATCATAAAATCGAGTTTTTCCTCCAAAACCATAAAAACGAACTTTCCCACCAAAAACCGTCAAATCACGTTTTTTGCCAAAATCACAAAATCTTGTTTTCCACACAAAATCTTGTTTTCCAGACAAAACCGCAAAATCGAGTCTTTCCACCAAAACATAAAATCGATTTTCCCGCCAAACTGCAAAATTGTGTTTTTTCGCAAAAACCGAAAACTCATTTCCTTTGTCAAAATCTTAAAATTAAGTGTTGCCGCCAAAACTGCAAAATTGAGTTTCCCGCCAAAACCGCAAAACCGTAAAATCACATTTTCTGTCAAAATCGTAAATCATGTTTTCTCGCCAAAACCGTATAATTGAGTTTTTTTGCCAAAATCGTGAAATCGAAATTTTTAGCCTAAACCATAAAATCGAGTTTTCCCGCCAAAATGCAAAATCATGTTTTTCGCTAAAACCAAAAACTCACGTCTTTTGTCAAAATCGTAAAATTGTGTTTTCCCCGCCATAACTGCAAAATTGTTTTTTTCACCAAAACCTTAAATTGTGTGTTTTAAGCCAAACTGTAAAATTGGATTTTCCAATCAAACAAAAAAATTGTATTTTTCATCCATACCATAAAACCACATTTTTCCAAAAATGTAAATAATATTTTTATTTTTAGTCCTTAGTATAATGTTTTTAGTTAATAACCATTTAAATTATATTATTATTACTCGTTGGTAAATCGTTAAAACCATTAGCTCGCTAATTTAAAATGGATTAAGTTAACCTATAATTCATATAAACTTAAAATCATTGATTTGGTTTGGATTGATTTACCTTTTTGACACTTCTATCTAGTGTGACGTATGGAATTTGGCTGACTTAGTGCTGGAGATTAAATCAAATTTAGAATCAAATTCTTCGTGGTTGGTATCTATTGTCGCCAGATATTTTGCGCATGGCCATATTTCTATAAATGACATAACTGTAATCACAAGCACACAATCTTGGATAAGAACAGAAAAGCAAACAGAGCAACTGTAAGAGATTCTGCTTTTCAAAACACAATAAAAGCAGAATCTTCCTCGATGTTATTTTGTTTTCATAACCTTCATATTCTTGACTACTTTTTGGATTGATAAGGTTGTTTGAATACAACTCTGTCCTTTGCAACAACAAGTGGTGGAGAATATGTTGAAACGACTTCATCACAACCCAATCTCTCTGCAGCATCAGTAGCTTGTGGTTGTTGTCTTCAGAGGAGGGCTTACACTATTTAGTCTCCCTTCATCAACTTTATTGTTAAGTAAATAAGTAATACAAACTTGATTATTGTTAGGACAATGGCTGCGATGTTTATGCAGTGTCTCCTTTCAAACAACCCTCCATGATCGAAAAATATGATAAGATTCAGATTAAATGACCATATTAAAATTATTTGGTCATTCATGATGTGATTCGTATTTCAAGAGAAAAATGCAAAATAGTATTTCATAAAAAAAACAGATAAATGTGCACGAGGGATTCTGCACCTTATTGGCTTTGTTTAAAGCAAATCCAGTGATGCTTGTCTCCTTGGAGTTGATGATAACAGCACCATTCATGCAGTTATTCACTCTCAAAACCTCATGTGCTAACCAGTAGTTATTAGTATATTACAGATCATGACACAACTACAAGAACTTTAAAAATACTTGAAAGAGATCACATTCTGCAGTGTAGAAGGCAGACAAGATTTGAAGAAACCTTCAAAAAGATTAAGATTATCCGCGAGTGGTGCTTATATCATATGCCTCAAGGAGACATATTCTGCAGTGTAGAAA
>CAJHQP010010315.1:0-19109 GCA_905132765.1 Moricandia arvensis
TCTCGTAGAAAAGCCACACGGAGTGAAACTCATAGGACTGAAATGGGTTTTTAGAATCAAACGTAATGCAGACGGCAGCATCAACAAATTTAAGTCAAGACTTGTTGCAAAAGGATATGTGCAGGAGCATGGCATAGATTTCGATGAAGTTTTTGCTCCCGTGGCGCGATTAGAAACCATAAGACTACTTATAGGTCTTGCTGCGTCAAATGGATGGGAAATCCATCACTTGGATGTTAAAACTGCCTTTTTACATGGTGAGTTGATCGAAGAAGTGTATGTATCACAACCAGAAGGTTTCGAAAAGAAAGGTGAAGAACACAAAGTATACAAATTAAAGAAAGCCTTGTATGGACTGCGACAAGCTCCAAGAGCTTGGAACACCAAACTTGATCAAACGCTGAAGAAGTTAAGGTTTGAGAAGTGTGCAAAAGAAAGCTCGGTTTACAGAAAGAAGGAAGAAGACAAGTTGCTCATAGTAGCAATATATGTTGATGATTTATTTATCACTGGAAACTCCTTAGAAACAATCAAAGAGTTCAAGACATCCATGTCAAAACAGTTCGAAATGTCTGACTTGGGTTTGTTAACCTACTACCTTGGTATAGAGGTGAAGCAGAGCTCGGAAGGCATAGTGATTAAGCAAGAAGCGTATGCAAAACGCATACTTAATGAAGCAAACATGGACGACTGCAATTCAGTATGCATACCTATGGAATTCGGTCTGCAATTTTCGAAAGCAGAAAGTGAACCTGAAGTAGACGCAAGAGATTATAGAAGGAGGATAGGATGCTTGAGATACTTAACGCATACACGGCCAGACATGGCATTCAGCGTTGGTATACTAAGTAGATTCATGCACTCTCCAAGGGAATCACACAGTAAAGCCTTAAAGCAAGTATTAAGGTATTTAAAAGGATCCTGCGGATATGGTTTGAAGTTTAAACACGGGGGTCTCAAGAACTTATTGGATATAGCGACAGCAGCCACAACACTGATCCAGACGATGGAAGAAGCACAACTGGACATTTGTTTTGTCTTGGAGACACACCAATATCTTGGTGCTCACAAAAACAAGACGTGGTGGCTTTATCCTCGTGTGAAGCCGAATTCATGGCAGCAACAGAGACTGCTAAGCAAGCTATCTGGCTTCAAGATTTGATGAATGAGATCACAGGAAGTAAGACTGCAAGAACACTAATTCGTGTAGACAACAAGTCCGCTATAGCACTTGCAAAGAACCCCGTTTTTCATCGGCGCAGCAAACATATCCACAAACGCTTTCATTTCATAAGGGAATGTGTCGAACGAGAGTTGATCGACGTGGAACATGTGCCTGGAACAGAACAGCGTGCGGATATACTAACAAAAGCATTAGCAAGAGTGAAGTTCAAAGAAATGAGGGAGCTAATCAAAGTACAAGACCTAAGAGAAGATGGTATGAAGCTTAGAAGGGAGAATGTTGGATAAGCTTCAGAGATTACTTGGTGATCAAGTTATTCATAAAAAGGAAAGTTTGAATAACTAATGTGATAAGGATAAAGTTAAGACTCCTTATCGAATATGTAATAGGATAAGTCTAAGTAGATTCTATTACCTATATATAGGGATCAAAAGTAAGATGATCTCATTGTAAGAGTTTAAGAAAGAAAAGAAAGATATATAAAACGAAGAAACAGTTTTATACGTTTTGTGTCTTTCATCACTTTAATGAACACTCTTGACGTTGACTTCCTTAATTTTGTAAAGAGTTATTTTATTACAAAATAAAATATTAAACTTATTTGAAAACAAGTTTTTTGTAACCTATTCAGTTGAGCAAGTATTTTGGTTAGTTAATATTTTGTTTAGAAAAAAACAATATTTCCAAGAATCTAGACTATACTATTAATTCAGTTACAAAAAATGCAAAAAAAGTAATATAAATGCTAAAATGATAAAATAGAAATATATATATTAATCAATTTCAAATTTCGTAGGTGGTTACTGAATTGTATATTCAAGTAATCTATTAAGATAATTCACAAATTTCAATGACACCATTTTTGTCAACTTAAAATCATGTAGTCACCTAATATCAAAATGTGCTTTTAATCTTAATCTAACTATTTTTAACGCTAATTTAGTTTTTTTAACAATTTTTAACGCTAATTTAGTTAACTTCTATAATTATATGAAGTTAAAGCCTATGTTTATATTAAATATTTCAGATTGGTTTACAATAATTTAAAATATTAACTCTAAATTATATATATATTTAAAGAAATAATAAGAATAGACCAAATGCTTCGAAAAATCATGCTATAATATAAATATAATTTTTTTACAAAATATATTAAATAATTATCATTTCTATATAATTCACCAAAATTTACATGAATTATAAAAATACAAAAGAATATTTATAAGTAATTACTGAAATGTATAAAATATTATATACTAATTAAATTCTAAAATGTGCAAAAGAAAACCATTCTCAACATTAATATTACCTTAACTCTAAAACTGTTTATTTATGTTTTGAAGTGTTGTATGTTCCTCATTTATTTCCAATGTAAAATAAACTGAGAGACACATAAAGTTGAAAAATATAAAAAAAAAATTTCCATAAAATATTTTTTAAGAAAATTAATGTGTTATTATACATAAACATATTAGATGGTTAAATATATATAAAAAAATACAATATAAAAATGATACATGTAGTAAAAATGATCATTTTTTTTCATTGAATGTGTCTTCAAGGGAACTATCAACCAAACCGGTTGTAGATAAACAATGTAGTATTACCAACAAAACAAATATTGCAGAAATTAGAAAGAAGTAATCTTGCTCGACAGAATTAGAGTTGCTCCGAGGTTCAGCCCCTGCTGGATCATCAAACAGCCTCTGCTACTTCCATTCTGATACGAGAGTTTAACCAGCATGGACCATTTGTAGCCACGTAAGATTGTTGCCATTGAATTTGCAAGGAACTAGCTGCAATAGCTGAAGCCTGAAGCCACCAGATTACTATCATCAGGGATTACATGACTCCAGTTGATCCAGAGCTCTCCATAATCTCCTCCAAGGGGGTCTGAAGGTGCCAAAGTAAAGATGAGTGCAAAAAGTGACTGAAAACTAGGCAGTTGATGTTTCAAGCAGAACCCTGTTCATTTTAATGTCATAACTACATCATAATATATGCCTTCTTTCAAAAAAAATTACATCATAATATTATTTATTACAAACAACCAACACATTTATAAATATTTTTAATCTATTTATAAATCATAATTAAATTATAATATTATCTATTACAAGTAAAAAAAATACCCGTGCGGACGCACGGGTTAGTATCTAGTTTCTATTTATAAGCATAATCCGAAATCAAACTGGAAATATAGTGCGGATCCGGGTCGGGTCAAAATCGGAATCATCATCTTCTACCCCCGAATCAAAAACCCTAAGCTGTTCATCTTTCTAACAATCTCCTCAACTCAATTTCGCGCCGAGTGCATGCGATTACAATGCACGGCCACGACGATGATATCCACTTCTCTTCATCTCCCATCAGAATCAATCACTCTTCTTTCCTCGCCAATCTCCAATCCTGCTCCAAAACCTTATCCTCTCACCTCTCAAACACTCGTCTCTCACTCACTCGAATGCTCGACTCGCTCAAGACTCGCCACACTCCCCCACGGGTACCCCAAACCCGACCCGCTCGTCGTCACAATTCACCCACTCAGATGCTCAATTCAGTCACACAGCTCATGATTGGAAACAACAACAAGTCTCCGCTACTTTCACTCTCCCTTATCCAATCGATTAGGTCTGACACAGGAGCTAAGAGACTAAGCTCGCCGCTGCTCTGCTGCGCATCTCTGTCTCTAAACAGGCCTACCGAGTCGACTCAGTCTGTAGACGGGAAGGATGTGATACATCAGCAGCAGCAGCAGGTTCAGAAGGGTCACTCAACATCGGTGAGTCGGAACGCGGAGGAGCGAGTTTTGATCAGCGAGGTGTTGGTGAGAACCAAGGATGGAGAGGAGCTTGAGAGGAAGGACTTGGAAGTGGAGGCGTTGGCTGCTTTGAAGGCATGCCGAGCCAATTCAGCGTTGACTGTTAGAGAGGTGCAGGAGGATGTGCATAGGATTATAGAAAGTGGCTACTTTTGCTCTTGTACACCTGTTGCTGTTGATACACGCGACGGGATACGATTGATGTTTCAGGTATATATTCAAACAGCTTTCACGGAGAAAAAAGAGTCTCTTTTTATGTTTTGGGATACAAATTATTCTTGTTTTTTTGCCATAAGGTAGAACCAAACCAAGAGTTTCGTGGGTTAGTCTGTGAAAACGCAAATGTTCTTCCTTCAAAGTTCATACAGGAAGCTTTCCAAGATGGATTTGGTACGCCTCCTCTAATTTGGCTTGTTTCTTCTGTTATAATGTGCTTATGATTAAATTCACCTATCTCTTTGAGGGTGAGATGGGTTCATGACACTGGAACTGGCACAATTTCGAGTGGTGATAAAGCGATTTTTTTATATAAAATGTGTGTTTTAGCCTGGACTGGAGAAGATAGTATGATGGCAAGCTGTTATTAGATATATGACTGCTATGAACCCGAGCATATGAAATTCATTTGAAGTTTCTCTCAGTTTACATGTAAATGCATTAAGACTAATTAGTTGGGAATCATGTGTTTAATTGGCTAAGGTAACTGTTAGTAAATTGTGGTGTGAAGTTTTGTAGGGAAAGTGATTAATATCAAGAGACTGGAGGAAGCTATCACATCCATCAATGGCTGGTACATGGAGCGTGGTCTTTTTGGAATTGTAAGAGTTCTTTGTACACCATAACTACTTTTCCAGACAAAAATAAATTTACATCCTGGATTCAATCGCTTATGTGGTTTTTAATAATCGTCATTTTGTTGTCTACCATTGCAGGTTTCTGATGTTGATACGCTATCAGGCGGTATAGTAAGGCTTCAAGTTGCTGAAGCAGAGGTTAACAACATATCTATCCGATTCCTTGATCGTAAGACGTAAGTTGGTACCAGTTCCTCCCCTTTTTATGAAATTAGTATTGGTTTGAATTGTAAGTGATTCTGGATGGCGCTGCCAGTTTCCTTATAGTTAAATTATTACATTAGAATTTTCATTTGATAACGGTGTCCCTTCTATGTTTAGTGGTGAACCAACTAAGGGGAAGACAAGGGTTGAGACAATACTACGGCAGCTCACAACAAAGAAGGGACAGGTATTTTTTGGTCTCTCTCAGATTAGATGTAAAGATAAGCGGGTAACTAGAACGTCATAACTTAGCTGGGCTGTTGCCTGTTAGAGACCACTTCTGATGGTATCAACTATTGATGAAATCATTGGAAATCTTATTGTGTATTAAGTTTGATCACTCTCTATGGTGTTTTATTGTAATTACATTACATTCTTCAGTTGACAAAAAACTGAAAGCTTCTTCGCAAATTTTGGGGTTAATATTTTATACGTGACCCTCCAACGTGTTGTGGATCTTTACATATAGATCTTGCCTAATATGGATTCTAATCGCTGTAGGTCTATAGCATGCTTCAAGGAAAGAGGGATGTAGACACTGTGCTAGCCATGGGAATCATGGAAGATGTTAGTATTATTCCTCAACCTGCTGGTGGTGAGTGAATGTATTCCTCGATTTTGAGCTAATGCTTTTAGTTTCACTCTGTGGTTAAGGCGCAGTAGCATAAGTGGAGAAAGTAAATGCCTTACTTATCCATCAGGCACAAAAACAACAGGTTTTAAAAGTGTAGCATAGCTGAAACTTTCTACTCTTACCTTGTTTTTTTCTGGAAATGTTAGATAGTGGGAAGGTCGATTTGATCATGAATTGTGTTGAGCGTCCTAGTGGAGGCTTCTCTGCTGGTGGTGGGATATCTAGTGGGTACGTTTAGTTGTTAACTACATACAGCGTTTCACTTTTTTCTTTGGTAGCTTGACGACAAAGTTTGTTTATTTCTTATTTGTAGAATCACGAGTGGCCCCCTATCAGGACTAATTGGAAGGTAAAATTTTTATATATTATTTCTGACTTCATTTTTAGCTGTGGCCCAAGCTGGGTTTATTTAGTAAAGACATTACTGGTGTAAATGAAGCCATTATTTCATGCAGCTTCGCTTATTCCCACCGTAATATATTTGGAAGAAACCAAAAGTTTAACGTTTCCCTAGAGAGGGGTCAGATTGACTCTATATTTCGTATAAACTACACTGATCCATGGATTGAAGGAGACGACAAGCGGACATCCAGATCTATTATGGTTCAGGTAATACCCGTACTTGTTCTGGCTCTTTTGTTTGACTCAGTTAGAAAGTTAATTAAACTAATATACTAACTAGCTTCATATTGTGGTAGAATTCAAGAACACCAGGGAATCTTGTCCACGGTAATCAACCAGATAATGGTAGTCTGACAATCGGTCGGGTTACAGCAGGTATTGAGTACAGTCGGCCATTCAGGCCAAAGTGGAGTGGTACTGCTGGACTTATATTTCAGGTATCTACTGTCCTCTATATTTTCAAGTTTCTGTGGAACACAATCAAAACCCACCACCATAACTTCTGCCTCCACTGGATCTTGCACACTGTCTATGTTTACCTTACTCCCATTTTCGTTTAAATTTTAATGTTCCAGCATGCTGGTGCTCGGGATGAACAAGGGAACCCTATCATTAAGGACTTCTACAGTAGCCCTCTAACCGCGAGGTATATATGTTCCAAAGAGTTGTGCACACTGTCTCCACCAATGCTGTATTTAGCCATTTGAATTTGATGCATTCTACTTTTATGTTTGCTCGTGTAGTGGTAAGACCCATGATGAAACCTTGCTAGCTAAATTCGAAAGCATTTATACTGGCTCAGGTGACCATGGATCAACAATGGTCAGTCTCAATCTGCTCTTGTTAATTACATTGTCCTCTTCTTTTCTTCTACGCTTAACTCTATCTGTATTTCTATACCAGTTTGCGTTTAACATGGAACAAGGGCTTCCTGTTTTGCCCGAATGGTTATTTTTCAATCGAGTGAATGCTCGTACCAGGAAAGGCATAAACATTGGACCAGCTAGTTTTTTAATTAGGTATGCTAACCTCCTTGCAGCATAACATTTCTTTTGAGCTCCCAAGTTGTATATAGCTTATCTTACTTTGTTCATGTTTACAGTCTGTCAGGCGGACATGTGGTGGGAAACTTTTCACCTCATGAAGCATTCGCCATCGGTGGAACAAATAGTGTGAGAGGTTACGAAGAAGGCGCTGTAGGATCTGGTCGATCATATGTAGTTGGTTCAGGGGAGATCTCTTTCCCAATGGTGAGACTTTTCTCTGACATTCTTAAGATCTCGTTTCCTAATCTTATGAATGTTATGACTCTCATTCTTGCTCTTGATTGCAGAGAGGACCTGTAGAGGGCGTCCTTTTTACGGATTATGGTACTGATCTGGGATCAGGACCCACCGTCCCAGGTATCAGGCCAGTCTTTCGTTATGTTTACCTTTTGCATCTTACCATATGCTTGTAAAAAAGTTTTGGAATCTCTCACAAGTGACAACCATCTTTGTTATCTTCTGTCCTTTAGGTGATCCTGCGGGAGCTAGGCTGAAGCCTGGAAGTGGTTATGGGTATGGCTTTGGGGTGCGTGTTGATTCTCCGTTGGGGCCTCTACGTCTTGAATATGCCTTCAACGATAAGCACACGGGAAGGTTTCACTTTGGTGTTGGCCAACGGACCTAAGCTTATTACCAGTGTCATTTGCTTTTTTTCTTCTTTTGTTTCTAAACATGTTTTCTTGCTCTTTGTCGTACATTTATTTATCTCATCTCCTTAGTTAATTCACTGTCTTATGTAGATCTTACTCATTTTAGATAAATCCGAGATTCATTTTGGAAAGCTAAGATATTTTAATGAAATTTTCTGTTATAATGTACATGATATGTTTGTCTACAAAAACCTCCCTGCAAGGGTTCCATAATGTTATGGTATCTTGAGGAATGGAGAGCTCCGAATGTCTCTTAATATAGAATGGAGATGAAACTTGAAGGAGTCTTCAGATATGCCATTTATAACCTAAGATGGTCTTCAAGTAGCAATCTGTAGACTTTTGTTACATCATACTACAAACATAAAAGAAAATCTTTTGGTGCATAGTGGACATGGACTGTTAGAGAATGGCCTTGTGGTGCCATCCAAACAGAACCGACGCCATTAGACAAAATCATGACACTTACATAAAAGTCGCATATTTTTCTTCATGTACTAGTTTACTAGAGTTATTATTTACATTTATGTGAGTGTTAATATTATGTTAATTCATGATAATCATATGATATAATATTATGTTAATTCATGATAATCATATGATATATATGTATCTTATTCTCATATCATATACAATGAATAAATACTACATTATATTTTCTAACTAGGGTAAACCCGCCCTACGGGCGGGCATGTAAATAAATATATTGACTTTTAAATGCAGAATGTTCTCTTTATTTCCAATCTCTCTCCTTAGACTAAATTATTTCATATGTAAGAGTACAATCTTCTCCATTGCCTAATATTTTGGGATTACTTGAGCCTTTAACACTCGGCTTTTTTTACAGCATCGATTACTTCAGTTATGTTGGAGAAGTTGTTAGTGTTCGACTTATTGTAAACCCCGAGGGTAAGCATGTGGGCTATGGCTTTGTTGAGTTTACTTCTGTTGACGCAACACTTAATGCCTTCCGACTCATGAATGGTGAATATTTGTTCGATCACATGATTTCTTTTTGATGTGGTTAAGCTACCTCGCTACCGTTTTCTACCCAAGTAAATTTTACTTTTCATTTTATGGAATTTATATATTTTGCTAGAGTTTTAACATCATTTACAGAAGACTAATTTATCTATTTTTTTGTTAATTAGGTACAACCTTGCAGAGAAGCTCTGGTAAGAGATCTAATGGTGAAGTTTTTTTTTGTAAACATGGAGACATCACTTTTTTCTCGAAATTTTAGTTACGAAGACTATCTCCGAAGAGAGTTCACAAAACAAAGACTTGATGAAACTTGCTATGAAGAAGAAGAAGTCCTTGATGAAACTCAAAATTTTATTGAGTACTTAAAGAAACATTTAGCATTTATTAACATGATCTGTAGAAGACGACAACTTTAATGAGACTTTTAAAGTAGTTTTCAAATATTTCCCATCGTCTATAAATTAACAATATTACAACATGTAATAAACTAACAATATAGAATATGTATGTTTTATTTTTTTCCATAACACAGCAACGTTTATGTCAATATCAATTATTAAATATTTATAACTTACCTCAATTTTTAATGATAAAAAAAGAATATAGATTTGTACAAGTATAGTTTTGTTTGAACTGTGAAATAAGAAGCTACAGGTAGACTACAAATATTTAAAATATTCATTTGAAATAATTTATTCAATCAGTTTGAAAATATTTTTCCTATCATTTAGGCTGAATCGAATGAAATAGTCATTTCGTCAATTTATACTAATAAATAGATAAAATAATAAAGAGACTTTTTGCATGATGAAAAATTAAGCAAATGATCTTTATTTTATTTTTTGTACATTATTCTATTAATTGTTTTCATCAATTCCTAAACATATTTAACGGTTACACCCAAAAACAATAGCAAAAAAAACTGTTTTCTAACCTTAATACAACTTATAAGAAACAAATAATGATTAGCAGCGAATTATTATGGATGATTGGAATCTTAATTTCAATTAATATATAAATAAATTTAATATTATTCATTTTTTATTCAGTTGTCAATATGTCTTCACTGCTTCTTGCTGATGTGCACACAATGTAGATCTATTTTCATTATCTTTTAAATTTTTTTTAAAATTCTTTTTTTTAGAGTTTTTCTTCAAACATTTATCTATTTTTCTGTACAATTTTGGTTAGTTCTTATATGATGTACTATATCGTAATAGCAAAACCCCAATCGCCATGAGTCTGGAGAGGCGAAGAAGAACACTTATCTAACCCTAGATGTCTACGCTGCGTTTCATGTACCCAAAATTAACTAAAGGCCTGAACATGAATGTGATAAAACGAAGGCTGTTATATTAGAAGCCCAAAAAATTTTTACACATAACGAAAAGAAATGCAACTGTTTTGTTTCCCCTGCCATGTGTCACGCTCTCCTTCACTTATTTGATGACGTGGCGCAAGGAGAAGGAGAGAAACTCTCTTTTATATATATAGATTCTAAATTATCCAAACATAATTTATGAATGTAAACGGGTCTCCGGTTGTATTCAGCGAATCTAACAAGTCGACATTTTGATAAAACCAAATATAATAGCAACCGCCTATCGGTTGTATAATTATCGAAATAAAGCAAAACCGTTATTTTGGTTGGATTTTCTTTTAAGATTACATTTTGAACTTTTCTTTTACAATCTCTAACCTTTTTCACTATAGTAAATTTTTTGTATATCATATATTATACTGATGATGTATTTTGACATTTTAGAATAATGTCAAATTCATGGCAAGTCACCTTATTGACTTCATAGAAAATGTTTGTTTGTTCATGAATTGGACCTTGACTTAATCAACTCCTCTTTTTTCTGCCAAAAAACTTGGGTCAATTTGCCTAAAGCTAGTAACAAAACTCCAGTCATTTAGGAGTAAACTTGGTTCGTTTATTTTATTTGTTAAAGAAACGTAACAAACTCCATGTGTTTACTCCCCAATTTTCTGAGAGAGAAATGCTATTGTACGTTAATTTTCCATTAGAAAAATCAAATGAATATATATATCTTTAGTCACTTGTAGCCAACGCTAAACAACCTTTATTAAGGGAGAGTTGTTGTTATCTTAAAGCAATTAATTTTTTTTTTCTTGTCATTCTCATGAAAGGGCCAATTAAACCTAACCCTATCTATATATATAAGAAAGAAAGAAACGCTTCTTCACTTGTAGCTTGCCAATATTATTGTTAAAGATATTCATCTCGGCTCTCGGTGTTGTGCGAGTTAAAGAACGTACTTGTTGATCAAACGGGAGAAAGTTACAAAACACTAATCCTTCAAACATAAATGACAAAAGGTGTTTCTAAGTTTCCTTCATCGAAAGTGTTTCTTCGACCAGTTCTCATTCTCGACACAACTTCTTCTCCTTCTCCGGAGATTGATCTGCGAAAAAGGTTTTTATTCTTATTCGTATATAATGGTAGAGATCGAAGCTTTAAACTCACAGATCTTAACGCAACATGAAAAGTTTTCTACCCTTAGGCTCATTTGATCATACATAAATTTTTAGGGTATTGAGACACTCATTTGTGGTGAATTCCATGTATAAATATGAAAATATATCGAATTAGTCTATATATCATGGTGCTGTGTTTTGTTATTGTTCTAATAATCACATGATAACTTCGTACAGGTACCTTAAGTGGCCGCTATGGATCCGAGAAATAATGGCAACGTTACTCCGCTAAATGTACGTAAACAAATACTCATTCATATTCAAAATATATGTATTCATTTTTAAGTTTTGGAAATTCAATATAAGTTTCTTATAGAAAAGATCTGATTTTTCCTTAAATAATATTAATACAAAGGTATAGAAAAAACCAAGTTCAAGAACTACTGTTTTTGTAAGGAGTATAAGATTAAATAGTGTTATCAATAGCTACTAGCTAGTTGTTTTTGGATATATATAAAAACATGTTTAATTTGATTTGAACATTATTATTTCAAGGAGCGGGAGAGAGATGAAGATTTTGAAGTTGGTGAGGTGGTCGAGGTTCAAGATAACCAAAGTGTGGCATCTCTCAAGTCCAACGACTCTGACCTTAAGAAGAAGACTAATGATGATGAGACAAAGGAGAATGGCGGCTGGACTAACGCACTCATTTTGCTAGGTACACTTTTCATAACTAAATCTTACATACTTTGACCAAGACAAAGACATGTACACACTCTAATGTTTTCCAATGCCTTCGTTGTGTTTCTATCCTTGTTCAGGAAACCAAGGACTAGCTACACTGGCCTTCTTTGGTGTGGGAGTGAACCTGGTTCTGTTCCTAACCCGTGTTATGGGCCAAGGCAATGCAGAGGCTGCTAACAACGTAAGCAAGTGGACGGGAACAGTTTACATGTTTTCACTTGTTGGTGCATTTCTCAGCGACTCTTATTGGGGTCGTTACTTGACATGCACTATCTTCCAAGTCATCTTCGTCATCGGTGTGAGCCTCCTCTCTTTCACTTCTTGGTTCTTCTTGATCAAACCTAAAGGTTGTGGCAATGGAAACTTTACTTGCGACCCTCCGTCTTCCTTAGGCGTTGGTATCTTTTACTTATCAGTTTATCTAGTAGCGTTTGGATACGGTGGTCACCAGCCAACGCTAGCTACCTTCGGTGCAGACCAGTTTGATGATAATGATAAAACCTCCAAAGCTGCGTTTTTCAGCTACTTTTACTTTGCACTCAACGTTGGATCTCTCTTTTCGAACACGATCCTTGTTTACTTTGAGGATAGAGGGTTGTGGACTGAAGGGTTCTTGGTGTCACTTGGCTCTGCGATTATCGCATTGGTTGCTTTTCTTGGCCCGACAAAACGTTACCGTTATGTCAAGCCTTGTGGGAACCCTTTACCACGTGTGGCGCAGGTGTTCGTGGCTACTGCTAGGAAGTGGAGCGTTGTTCGGCCTGAAAACCACCAGGAGTTGTATGAAGTCGAAGGTCCTGAATCAGCTATTAAAGGAAGTAGAAAGATATTTCACAGTTCCAAGTTTGTTTTCTTGGATAAAGCAGCAGTGATAACAGAAGATGACAGGTACTAAACCAAACCGAAATGACATTTACTTCATATCAATGTTCTAAAAGTCGGTTTAGACATCTGCTTAGAACCAGGATTGATCCTGAGATTAAGGGGACCCTAAACAATTTAGTAAAGTTCATTAAAAAAATTGATATATTGGGGGGTCTTTCCAATATATAATTTTTGAAAATTTTTAGAAACTTAGAGCAACATTATTGGTGGTCCTTAGGCGGAAGTCCTTAGGAACACTTAAGGATTCTGTCTAAGGACCACCAATAATGTTGCTCTTAGAGAATGGAAGTCCTTAAGGGAGGTCCTTAAGAAAAAGTGATAATGGGCCCACTACTTTTCTTAAGGACCGGTTCCAAAAATCCCAATTTAAGAACCGGTCCTTACACTATTTCGTGGGTCCCGTTGACACGTGTCGACTCACGATTGGTTCGCTTTTTTTTTTTTTTCAAAAAAAAGTCAAAAAAAAAGTTAAGAAACCCTAAAGTTTCATTTGATGGATGGAGGTGCTCTTAGGCCAATGTTTCATTTGAGAATGCCAAGGACCACCCCTGCCTAGAACACAACATACTCATCCTTTATAAAACGATTTTCTGGATCATTGTACAATCATCATCTTTTAACTTATGAATATTTTTTTATCCATATAATATAGTAGCGGGACAAGGAACAATGCATGGAGGTTATGCAGTGTAACACAAGTAGAAGAAGCAAAATGTGTGATGAAGATGCTCCCAATATGGCTATGCACTATAATCTACTCAGTGATCTTCACACAAATGGCTTCACTATTCGTCGAGCAAGGTGACGTGATGAACGCATACATTGGAAAATTCCACATCCCAGCGGCTAGCATGTCAGTCTTCGACATATGCAGCGTCCTAATATCAACAGGAATCTACCGCCACGTCATATTCCCATACGTGAGACCCACGGAACTTATGCGCATGGGGATAGGCCTTATCATAGGGATAATGGCAATGGTGGCCGCAGGATTAACAGAGATCCAACGGCTTAGACGCGTCGTCCCAGGGCAAGATGAGAGTGAGCTCACCATTCTATGGCAAATACCACAGTATGTTCTTGTGGGAGCGAGTGAGGTGTTCATGTACGTTGGACAGTTGGAGTTTTTCAACGGACAGTCACCAGATGGTTTAAAGAACTTGGGAAGCTCGTTGTGTATGGCTTCGATGGCGTTAGGTAACTACGTGAGTAGTTTGATGGTGAATATTGTTATGGCTTTAACCGCGAGGGGGAAGAGTCATGGGTGGATACCTGAGGATTTAAATGAAGGTCATATGGATAGGTTTTATTTTCTTATTGCGGTGTTAGCTGCTATTGATTTTGTGTTTTATTTGGTATTTGCGAAGTGGTACCAACCTATAAGCCATGATGAAGATAGCATCAAGGGGACTGGTATGAATAGGAAGACTATCTCAGAGTTGGACCAAGTTTAATTTTTCTTTTTTGTTTAGGTTTTTTTTTAGCAACAAGTTATCTTTTGAGGTGTTTTTTTTTTTCTTTCTTGACGAATAATTGGTAGGAACAGTCTTTGTTGGTTTCTTATAGTTTCAAATGATCGTTAAGGATAATGAATAATAATAGATTGTTATTAAAGAGTCCTGATTCCTACTTTCAAGAAAATGTTTTTGTTAATTTCTTTTCAACATCAACATATTATTCTTTTATTCAAACTGAAGTGATTTGGGAAAAAATTGGAATAGAACAAAAAAACAAAATATTATTTCAAAATCTGGCACTTTTAACTAACAAATAGGCTGCTGACAAATATATTGAACTTTTTAGATATTTCATATATGTAAATGAAGCTTGACCCACTCTTGTTGTAATCATATGCATGGTTTAAAATAAAAAGCTGATTACTGTTAGTCTAATCCAATCTCATTCTCTGATTTAACCACAGGTTCATGATAACAATATTAATACAAAGAAAGGATAAAACAAAAGATTAACTGAAACAAACACTAAAGCGAGATTAATGTTGAACTTAAGTACTTTTAAAAGGAGGGAGACTACAAAAGATTAGGGAGAGAACAAAGTGGCATAAATCTCCAAAAACACTTGAACTATGACACTGTGGTGTTGAAGAGAGTTTAAAGAAAGAAAACACTGAAGAAGCTTTTGCAGCTCAGCCGCTGCAAATATCTGTCTCTCAACAATCATCTCCACCATCGACGTCCTAAAATCCTCGTACGGATCCTCCGACTTCTTCACCACGGCGAAGCTCTCCCCCTTGGAAGACTCCGAGGAGAAGCTTCTAGAAGAAAAGAGTGTATCTCTATCATCACTCTCTTCTTCTTCTTCTTCTTCGTCCTCGCTGCAAGACCAGCACCAAGACCCACTTGACTTAAACCTAGAGGCGAGGAGAGAGTCGGAACTGAACTGAGATGATCTTTGCTTCCTCTTAGTCTTTATGTTCTTCCTTAAGTCTCGAAACGAACGGCTTCCTTCGTAGAAAGGGTTTGGTGGGAACGCGGAGAACGTGTTAGGCTTAGGTTTGTGACGGTCCACGCGTGGTGTTTTGGCTTTAGGTTCGGTAAGGAAGAATCTGTCCGAAGAGGTTGTGAGGCTGGTAACGGCAGAAGTGTCGACCACGTCGTGTAGGTCTCGTGGTCGACAAGAGCTTAGAGATGACCGGACTATTCTTTGGAACCTTGAGCTTCATTCTTTTCTCCATGTTAGAGAATATCGATGTAGAGAAAGAGAGAGGTGAGGAAAATGACTATTGAACAAGATGTATTAAAAGAGGAGTGTCATATAAGAAGGAGAGATATAATTAAATTCTCTGCTATTTTTTTTATTTCTTGTTTTGGTTTGTTTATTTCGTAATATTAATGATAATTTAATGATTACTACTTTTTACGTTTACTCATTCTGAAATTTCTTTTGTCTTTTCTTTGTCGTCTTTAACTTAAACTATTGGAATAGCTGACACCAAAAAACATACCGTTGGAATTTCCTTCTTGCTCTTTTCTTTTTGTATTTATTTTGAATTATAGACACTTGAGAACTTGACCCTTCTTTGCTCGCTTTTAAGAACTTATATAAAAATCTTTTAGGTTTGAAAAACTTGATATACACTGTGTTTTGTAATGTTTGTCATCTTGCAAAAGTCAGTTCATGTGAGCTTTTCGAAATCCTTACCTTCAGGCAATTTTAAAAGTTTTTGTAGTATGTAACAAGAAGAAACGTTCTCCATGTTTTTCAATATTATTTTTTCCTGGTATATTTCATCATTTTTGTATTTTTAATTAATTATTATTTTTGTATTGTTAAAGTTCATTACTAGTATATTAGGTGTGATAAAAGACTTCCTTTGTCAAAAAGTATGATAAAAGATTTAAGTGAAAGACCCTTTTTCCCAATTGAAACTTTATCCCCAGAGTTCCGAGCATCGGTTCTTGAATCATGCTTGAGTGTGATCGTTTTATTCAAAAAAGGTAACGAAATTCGAATTAAATGATTGAAAATGAAAATTATGCAGAAAGGTGGTGCACGACGATCACTAAAAGTCAAAGTCTATGCGCAAGTAAGATGTTGCTATCTAAAATATAAAGAAATTTGACTTTTTTAACAAAAAGAAGAAACATTTAACAATACACAAAAAGTTGCTAGCAATATTATTTTCACAAAAAGTGCCTAACATTCCTTCTATTCGCCATGTCTTTGGGTATCTAGGCTGTTATCACATTGCTTTAATTAATAAAATGAAAATTGAAAACATTTAAACATCACTACAACAAACTAGATGTGGAAACAACAAACTAGATGTGGAAAGACAATACAATTCGTTGCTTACTTTGTTTTTTTTTTTTTTTCGTTGCTTACCTTGTTGCTATATAGGTTTCTTAATAAAATCTGTAGATTGGGATATTACTAATATTAACCTAAACATTGTATCAATGATTCGTTGCAAACAAACATCAAACATATTAACATGATCTCTATTAATTAAGAAACTTCAAACCATCAAGTCTTGAATGACCTTGATAAATAAAAGTTCCAACGGTTTCTCATCTCACATCTTTTCTGTTTGTATCAATTTTTTTTAAATACTAAGAAATTTGAGACCCGAAACTCGTAGTTTCCTAAATTCGAAACCACATCATATAATATTAACTTCCCATATTGTATTAGTTTGTTATTAGTCTCTCTTTCTTATTTGATTCTTTGTAAACTTCTTTAAGAAAACTTTTTGATAAAAAAATATCAACAATGACAAATGTGTTTCAAAAAATAAAATATAAACAAGGATTTATTTTTTGTTATGTTGAATAAAAAGAGAAAAGAAAAAAAAAGCATGATTTAATTTTAGCTTTTAGAGCTGACTTCTGATATCTCTTGATTTTGTTGAGTTTTAGATTCATATTTTAGTTTATTATTATCATTTAGACTAGCATTTAGGCATACTTAGGTATCATTTGCATTGCATATGTCTTATTAGGTGTTGGAGTACCCTTTGATGCATTTGAGGAGGTTTGGGAGCACTTGTGATCCAAAAGGGGTGAAAGATGAGCATGAATGGAGCACTTAAAGAAATCCTTTGTTGCTGAGATTTTGTGGAGACACAGGAAATTGAGTTAGCTTTCTAATGGAAGTAGTTTCAAGTCATTTGAAGATGTAATGAAGGAGTTATGACCAATTTACTGGAGGCATATCCACCCTGCAGCGACCAGCGCGACCCATGGCCGCGGGTTTACGTCACCCGCGCCATATCTTGGCGGACCCGCTAGACTCTAGAGCGACCCCCTGGCCGCGGGGTAGAGCACCCGCGCGCAAGTTGAAGACCTTCAGAGCGGGCTATGGCTGCGGGGTAGCGTACCCGCGGTGGAGCGCGCGAGCCAACTCGATTTTAGCCCTCTATATATATGTTTAGACCCCCAAAAACCCTAAAATTATCTCATTTTCTCTTAAGAACTTTGTTTCTCATTGTAAAAGCTTGAATCTTTTGATCATTTTAAGGAAGTTCTTCATCTTAATTCTTGTTTCTCATTCTCATAACATGATTAACCTTGAATCTCCCATAGATTTAAGGTTTATCATGGAGTTCATTGAGTAGACATTCTTAGATCTATGGGTTAAGTAGATTAGGGTGATTAGGTGGATGTTTAGGATGATTCTTGCTTGATTAACTTTGTTCTATGGCTTATTAAGTGATTTTAATGCTAGGTTAAGATTGGGAAATCTAATCTAGATCATAAGTAGTTTCACGCCCGGAAGGTGGTTCGATGAAATGCTTGAACAACCTAGTATTGTCCTATACATGCTTGGCCAACGGGAGTTGTTGTCAAGATGTTTAGTGGTTAGTAGACTTGTGTTTTATGCATGCTTGATTGGGTAAGGCCAACGGGAGTTGATGTCTAATTCATGATTAGCATAGGGATTTTGTCACGGAGTGGATTAGTCTATTTGAACGAGATTTAGACTATAGACTTGTTGATTGTTTTGTTTGAGCATCCTAGATTGAATCTTAATGCACCCGATATCGATGATCTTGCCCATGGATCTATCCTTAGTTATCGATTGAAAGTTTGATTCTTGCGCTTGTTTCTTGTTAGGAATTTGAGATCACTTTGTTTATAATTCAGGAGTTTAGCTAGTTAGAAATCATCAATCTCTTATTTGCTTAGATTAGGAAAGTTTGTGTATTCTTAGTGCTATAGATCACTAGTTCTCTGTGGTTCGACAATCTTAAATACTACATTGATTTGCTCCTGATGATCTGGTTACCTCACACACACTTGAGTTGGTCTTAATCCTTTCTACCATCTTTGGCAACTCAAGTGGCCATCTTCACTTTGGATGGTTCACCTCACCCTTACCCTTACCTTTCCTTAAGCCCTAGTCAATTTTGATGAGTGAGGTCTTTCTGAAAGTTTGAGATGTGCATAATGTTGAGAGTATTGGAAACGACAATGGTTGATCTTCATTACTTTCTAGCTTTGAGATCTCGGAATTGTGTAGCTAATAGGATGGGAGGGAGTATTAAGTGTTTGATCTTGAAAGGTTGAGAAAAAAAAAGAGTGAGTGAAAGAGGCGACTCGAAATTCTAAGAAAAGATAGGCATTAGGGATCAAAGAAAAAGAAAATATTAGCTCAAAGAATAAAAAAAGAAGAGAGAAGCTAAAGCTAAGAAAATAGTGAATCCCTAATGGACAAAGAAAAAAAAGAGTTCTAAAAGTGAGAGTGTTTTTGGATCTTTGAATGAGTGAAAGAGTGTTTGACATTGGGAATCAAGGGTA
>CAJHQP010010316.1:0-19107 GCA_905132765.1 Moricandia arvensis
AACCAGAGATCGAGCTGAAATTATACTCCTCCACCCATAGGAAGGGGAATATGATCGTATTGGATCCAAAGGACCAGAATTCCTATAATAACGTCCTTTAAAAACCTGAGCAAAAAGAGAGTCTGGTTTCTCTAATAGCCGCCAGAGTTGCTTTGGCCAACAGAGTAGTGTTAAAATCCTGCAAATCCCGAAAACCAAGTCCCCCATGCGCTTTGTCGTTGCACATTTTGTCCCAAGATTGCCAATGAAGGCCTTTAGCATTTCCGTTACCACTCCACCAAAAATGAGCTATCGCACTTGACAACTTTCGGGTCACCGTCTTAGGTAACCGGTAACAAGACATGACGTGCGTGGGCATTGCCGCAGCAACTGACTTTAGTAAAACTTCCTTTCCACCCTTTGTTAGATACCTGACCGTCCAGCCATTAACTTTGGCATTAACTTTCTCTATTAAGAAACCAAAGATTTGAACCTTCGAGCCTCCCAAGCTCTCAGGGATGCCCAAGTAGTTTCCCATTCCCCCCACCCTAGATATCCCTAAGGTTTGGTGAATAGCCTCCCTTGAAAGAGCTGGTATCGTATGTCCAAATTGGAGAGATGATTTAGCAAAATTTATCTGTTGACCGGACAAACGCTCATAATCTGAAAGAATTTTTAAAATAACCTGACACTCCTCCCTTGTCGCTTTACAGAAGAAAAGGCTATCATCAGCAAATAAGAGATGAGATATAGGTGGACTTTTCCGCGAGATTTTTAAACCTGTGAGCGCTTTCAAACGCTCTTGCTTCCTAATATTTGCAATAAGAGCCTCCGTGCATAAGATAAAAATATATGGGGAGAGAGGATCCCCTTGTCTAAGACCCCTCTTTGGAACAACATGTCCCTTTGGCTGGCCATTTATTAATACCCTATAATGTACCGAAGTGATACACATCATAATTCGGGAAACCCAAATTGATGAAAACCCCATCTTAAGGAGGATCTGTTGAATGAAGGGCCATTCCAAACGATCATAAGCTTTACTCATGTCTGTCTTGATTGCAACGAATTTCTCCTTACATGTTTTATTTGTGCGCAAGGCATGAAACATTTCCTGTGCAATTAAAATATTGTCCGATATTAATCGTCCCGAAACGAAAGCAGACTGAGTCTCCGAGATCATTCCTGGCAGTAAAACCTTTAGCCTTTGGCATAAAACCTTTGAAATAATTTTATATCCCACATTGCATAAACTTATTGGTCGTAGCTCAGACATCCTACTTGGCCGAGCTATTTTGGGAATGAGACAGATGTTAGTGGAGTTTAATCTGTCATCGAGAACCCCATTTTCCAAGAAATTGTTAACCATATGGACTATGTCCTCCTTTATAATCAACCAAGACTGCTGAAAGAATAAAGCTGTCATGCCATCTGGACCCGGAGCTTTTTCCGGATGCATCAGAAAAAGTGCTTGTCGAACCTCCTCCTCGGTAACCCTCTGGGTTATTCGAATATTTTGGGAGTGGGACACCACTCCCGGAATTTCATCTAGGAATTCTGAAAAATCCGACGGAGACGTGACAGAAAAAGGTTGTCAAAATACTTAACAGCGACCTCTTCAATCTGATGATCAGCCGTGACCCAGTTACCCTGATCATTTTCCAAGCCTATGATCTTATTTTGTGCTCTTCTCTGTTTAGTCAAAGCATGGTAAAATTTAGTATTTCTATCCCCCTGTGAATGCCATAAATTTCTACTCTTCTGTTCCCAGTAAAGCTCTTCATCCCGATAAGCCTCCTTCAGTTTCCTCGTAACTTCCAATATTTCCTCATTGGACTTGGAATCATCACATTGGATCTCTTCAAGTGCCTTTTGAAGATTATCAATGTTTTCCTTCCCATAGGGGCGGTTGTGTTTCCTCCATATAGAAATTTCATGTCTGCAATTATTTATTTTGTCAACCACCTGGTTAGGGATGTCCTTTGAAGGACAAGTCCATCCTTTTTTAATTGCTTCCATCAAACCATTCCCTCCCATCCACCTCTTATCAAACCGAAACTGACGTTTACTATGTACTGGTTTATCTTCGATGGTAGCAATGATTGGTCTATGGTCAGAACCTATTAAACCCAAATAGTTAACATATGAGCAAGGGAAGAGGGAGTGCCATTCTGTGTTCCCAAGTGCCCGATCCAGACGGCATCGAATAGTTTTACCCCCCCTACGTCCACACCAGGATAGTGTATTCCCGAGACTTGGAAACTCGAGAAAGCCACAAATCTCGATCATGTTATTAAATGGTACAAAGGTGGAGGCATGTCGCAATGATCCTCCTTGCTTCTCATGGTTTCCTGTAATCTCGTTTAAATCTCCGATGATAAACCATGGTTCATTACGTAGTAGCCCTATCCTTATCAGCCTCTCCCAAACATATTCCCGTAAACTCTGAACAGGTTCACCATAAATAAAAGAGATAAAGATCCTTTGCCCATTATATTCCGCTTCGATATCAATAATTCTATTATCAGAATTTATAATGGAGACCTTGTACATAGAGTTATAGAATAAAGCTAAACCCCCACTTGTACCTCTGGGATCCACTGTATGCAAACAATTGTATCCAAAATGTGCCTGAAAATCTTGAACGGAAAGTTTTTTGTTGTTTGGTTTCAGACAGAAAAAGAAATTCCGGTTTATATTTATACCAAATCTCTCTTAAGTAACTAATAGTCCACTTGCTTCCCATCCCTTGACAATTCCAACTCAATATTCTCATGAAATAAACTTGATTCTTAGAGTAAAACCAAAATCCTTGGCTTGTAAACGATAATTACACAACGGATCCCCCGAAACGCAGTTCCATCCTCATTAACAAATGCACTGTGGCAACCGACACAAACACCAACTCTTCCACTGTATGCCAACCAAACCAACTAATCATACCAGAAGACCACATTTTTAGATGAAAAAGGATGACTAATTATAAGATCTGGAAAATCGTACAACCAAAATAAACCAAGGTAAAACAAAACCAGACTCGAACGCCAAAAAAACAAAAACTCAGACTCCACACCAGGGACCTTATAACCAAATCCCTGGGTCATTATTGAAAATGAAAAACAAACATCCATAATCACCCCTGACCAAACACCCCAAAACCAGAAGCTTACACATGATCCCCTTTAGAATTTAGACCAGGCTTCCCTGATAAGCCACTTCCCTTGTCGGCTCCTCTGTGCGGCGGTTTCGCCATTGGTTTCTTACGTGGTGATATCAGACTTTGGACCAGCCTTTTCTTAGTGTTGCCCCTCAACATACCAACTCCAGTCTTAAGAAATTTCTTCTTTTTTCCCGGTTCCTCATTTATGCCCTTATGAACATCGTCTTGAGCCTCTGACTTCTCCTCTGTTCCCCCGCAGAACTCCCCTCCAGCACCGTCCAGCGATATCTCCATCTCCCCTTCTTCAAACTCAACCGGGATATCAGTCATAACTTCAAGGTCTAAGCCATCATTCATGGGCAAAGGTACTTCTATGCTCAGTACTGGTCCACCATCGTGCTCTTCTCCCAGTTCTGCCACGGTAGCCTCCTGCTCGGGTCGTTTCCTTCCTCCGACTCTGACACAAAAAGAAACCCGGTCACTGGCATGTCCCCTAAACCCGTCTCTTGTCCCTCCACCAGCTTAACCTCTCCATCTCTCGTGGCTCCATTCATCAGCAAATCAGCCGACTCGTGATCTTTTGTGGGTTCATCAGAGAACAGAAGGGACTTCCGAGCCTTAGAAGCCGAATCCTTGAAATTAACCCCACCATTGGTTCCCATCCTGGTTGCTCAAAAAAGCGTCCAACATAAGTTTATGAGGCTCATCCAGATGCTTGCCACAATCATCATTCCGTAAATCATTAATTCCACATATGTGCATAGCATACCGTCTATTGAGTTATGGTGGAGGAAGATATCCAGATTGACGGGCATGTCTGGAGGATCCGTCACCGTAATGGCGAGAGAATCTCTCCCTATGCCCCCGACCTCTATTATCCTTCCCAAAAGAAGCCCCACTCTCTTTCACCATACCTTTGCCGGTGTCATTATCTCTAGACACACCCCTAACTCGCTCATCCTTTCTATCCACGACTGGGTCTTTATCGTGTATCAAGGCCCCTCTGTAACTAAAAGACTTCATCCCTTGGTCCTCCTGATGTGACCTGGGTAATGAAACTCCATTATCTTCCTCCATTGGTGGCCGTTGAGTAGGGCATTTTGTCTGGTCATGGCGGAGACTATTACAAAACCGACAAAACCCATGTAGCCTCTCGTAACGAAGAGATACCTCAGTTTCCTCGCCACTATGGAATTCCACCATGCTTGAAAAAACCAATGGTTCAAAGCCATCCAACTCCACTCGAACCCTTCCTTCATATAAATCCACCTCCTCTTTAACCTGACCTAGTGCCTCGCCTATACTCCTAAATGTGGGTTCAGCCCAGAAATGCAGTGGTACCCCAAGCACACGCACCCAGAAAGTGATCTTGTTTGGGATAATTTGCATCCATCACTGGTTTCCATCTTACCACTGAAAGCATCCAGGAATCGAAATGGAAAGGTTCCATTTTTAAAACCTCAATGATGTCCTCCTCATTCTCAAAGTCAAACTGAAATCTTCCCAGCCCAAGATCAGCCCCCACAACTCTGTCCTCCACTCCCCAAATCTTTGGTAACCTGGAAATAAGAAGCTTCATATCCTGTCTCTGCGGGTTGAAACACCTCCCTATAAGTGTCCTCTCATAACTTGAGATCAAGCTGGAATTGTCGAACTTGGGCACTGTGATCTTCAATCCCTTTTTCACAGCCTCTACCTTCTTCCCCCCTCGACTTTACGAACCATTGCCCCTGAGACATTATCACACTTGTGAATGCCAAGAAACAGAGAAAATGGAAGAGTGAAGCTAACAAAGAGAGGAGAAAATCCGAGCTTCTGTGATCAACAGAAGTAAACAATCCCCATCTATAAATACAAGGCCACAACTTTCCATCTCCGAAAACTGCAATAAACTCCAATATACATAATCGTCCCTCATAATCCCTGATTGAAAGTATCCATGATTCTCCCGAATCCCAATTTCCGTTTCTAGGAAACCATAATAACCCCAGACTCGAGGAAAGGAAAGAAAACCTGTACTTAGATCGAAAATGAGATTTAATCGTCGAAGTACGCTCCTCCGCCATCCAAACCTTCCGATCCACCAAAATCCCCCCTTGATTTGGTCCCCCATCCTTACCATATCCATCCTCTATCAGATCCCAAACATAGGCAAAACATCACCGATAATCCCTCCGTAAAAAGATTGGGAATCTTTTAGACTGTAGCCCTCTCCAGATCTGATAAATCTCAATCGAGATTTCCCATGATTCCCCTCGCCTCATCCCGGAAGCCCTAGAAAAAAATCGCCAAAACCATCGCCAGTTTAAGAACCTTTTTTTTTCCATATGGCTACTATCAAAATTTCATTGTTTTTAATTTATTTATTATTATTTTCAGATTTTCCATATTTATCTGTTATTTCTATGACTATATTTTAATGTCAATATTATTAATTACTAGGATCGGTTTGTGTTATGCACTAAATATATTTTACATGTGATGTATGTACCTATATTTTTGTATGTTTATGTCATGTGTGCATTAAAGAGAAATCTATAATAATTAATAACGTTTATGGGTTTGAAGAATGTTTGTATTCTAGATTAGGAAGAAGTCAGGTTTTGCAAAGATTATGAACGACCACTTGTTTCCAACAGACAATAAGTTGCACCAGTTGTCGGCCGTCTTAACATATGGTCAGTTAGATATACTTCGATTGAGGTGCATCGAAGTATAACTCTGAATAATTTGGCTTCTCACTTTCAGTAATATAGCATTATTATGATCAGATCGTAAAGGTATGAATCGTATAGGGGTATCTCCATAACATTTTTTTTGTAAAGAGGAGAGAGCAATATGTATGTTTAATATATTACTCAAACACGTATTTGTATAACATTATTTTTTAAATTATTAGTATACCTTTTTTCTTTCAAGATGCATTTAAGTGCGGCGTATAACTGAACCTTGAGTTTAAATGACACGAAAAATAACAAATACTTTAAAGACAGATTGTTTAAGATCGTATATATATATTATTAAAATCGAAAGTACCTCTTAGTACTGTTTGGAAACATAAATAACAACATAATAATAATTGTTTAGAAATATGAATAGCAGTATAAAAAGATACATTTTTTATTTATAAATTTAATTTTTACATTTAAAATAAATTAAATATATTTTTGTATTTCCTTTTATTTATAGACTTTGTCACTGCATTTAAATAAATTTAAATTAAATAACCACAATTCCGAAGCTTGTCTCACCAAATCATTTTTTATATTGACCTTTAAAATTATTAGTATGTTATTTCATTTAAAAAAACAAAAAAAATGCTAATATATGAACAATAAAGTTATATCAAATTGCATCAAATTAGAAATTTTTAATATAATACTATGTACAAATAAAAAAATTAGTATCAAATATCTATATTATAATACAATATATTCTACTTTATGTAAATTACAAAACATAAAACAAAATATACATAAGATCTTTTTATAAAATCAGTGGTTTATGAGTTTACTTTGAGGACAAGTTAAATCAAACATTCGTGTGGATTGCGGGGGCGCGGATCAAATTCTAGTCTTCTCTATTGAAAGGGAAGTACATAATGCAACTAACTTCACGTTCATGTGCGATTTACACTAAATGCACTAAATTTAAGATATTAATCAAGGATGTTTTAGTCTTCTACTAACAATGAACCAATTTAATTTATCTAATTTCGATTTATTCTAACTTTAATTTTGGTGAAATATATGGGAATTTTTTTATACAAGTTTTAGTGTTTCTTCCAAAAATATTTGTTAGTCTTACATATACATATACATGCTAAAAATGCAATGTATTTATGTTTCATAAAAAAAAAAAAAGAAGACTACAATGTATTTAAGCATTAGCGAGTAAACAACAAATACCAAGTATTCTCATCCACACATTAAATCGCTTTTATTATTGCATTGATCTTCAATCTTTTCTAATATTTGACATTAAGTTTTTATTTAGAATTTATTTGTACCATTGCTTTGATCATATAACTATTATCATATAGTGAAACTCGGCCTTTAGAGAGACCTTCTCAAAGAGAAGTAAGTTAAAAAAAAAAACTAGCTATACAAAGTTTTGATTTTGATTTTTACACATCATCTTGGTATCAAGATGAAGTGTGGAAACTTGAGCTTTGTAATCTAGACTAACAGAGATATCTTAATGTGTCATTTTATACCAAGGATTCACTAATATTTTTCTTTAAAATTAGTGTTTGAGACTATATATTTCCAATTTTCAAAACTAATAACAAAATTTTATTTAATATAGATATTAAGTTTGGAACTAGAAAATCAACAAAAATATGTAAGAAAACTGTGAAAAATTTTAAAGTTTAAAATTTTAAGAAAAATGATACAGCGTTGAATGGATAATATAACTAATGAAAACCTTACAGTTAAAAATATGCAAAATTTAAAGTTAGCTTCATTATTTTCATTTCTTTAGTATTTTGTTTCGTTGATTACTTTAAATAAAAAATTTGTGTACCAAATATTACAATAATAAATTAAAACCGAAGATAAATACATTATATGTCAAAAACATAGAAAAAGTATAATAATATATAATAAGATGTAACAAGAGTGATATAAGTTTACACAATATATAATTTTAAAATTTAAATAACATATTTATTAAAATTATTGTAAAAATTAAATTTTAGTATTATGAATGAAAATCCGCATTGGTGCACGGGTCAAACTCTACTATCTTTATATATAAAGAACACTTTTTATTACTCATGGTGAAGCCATTTAAGATAATAAGTTCATTTAATCGTGACACATGTCTATTACAAAATTGATTTGCGACTTAGGATTAAGTGGGTTTCTTCCTGAGCTTATTGAGAGAATGAATTTATTTTGATTGGGCCTATAGAAATTTCTTGGCCCGTGTATAGATGTACAATAGCTATCGTCTTCAACCCTTCGATATCTCCTTTTTCTGCAGGTGTTTTTTTCTTTTTTCGTGCGTTACCTTCTACATATTCCTAGAAAAAAACATTGAAACACTTCGTTAAATCTATCTAATAAATTTAATATTTACTACCCCAAACCCATACCTCCCACTATTTAGCATTTAATTATCCAACCCCAACGTCTCCATTTCTCAGAACTAAACCTATAAATATGGATGTCTACTTCCATGATTCAAACCACTGCATCCCATTCTTCATTGTTTCACCTTCTGAAATTCTGTTTACAGCAAAGAAAGCAAGAACGTGGCTACGCCGTCATGGTTGACTTTTCAGATGAAGTTTTTGTCTGAGTTGGTGACGTAGCCATTGTAAACCACTGCCACGTCGTTAAGAATTCGCTGATGATGCCTTCGTTGTCTCCGAGCAGAGACACGAGAAGAGAGAGGAAGATTTGATGGCCGCTGCTGCGGATATCATAGACGGCTAGAACTACGGGGAAAGAATTGAACGCTGCAAGAAGACGGGAAATTAGGTTTGTTCTACGCCGACTTCAGGGACATAGTAGATTGTGCAGCTGTGTGTAATGACTTTCAAGTGCTAGCCTGATTGTTAGTCCTCCGGGTAGAGACCCCGTAATATTACAAGGCGCCTTGTGACGAAGAAAACTTGGATGTCCGATCAGAACCGCGGCGTAAACAATTGAGAGGACAAAAGACGATCGGATATGAGTGGGTGACGGCGTCACTTTAGAGAATTTCAGTAAGTGCTCTGAATGCAATACACTATGGGCTTAACTGGTTTTCTCGCTACCATCCGCAAACGCAGTTTTTGCGGTTGGTAACGTTTGTTGGCGTTTTGTAACAATCACAAAAACCACTTTGAACTATTCGAAACCTCTCAAAAAAATCAAAAGCTGCCTTCAGTTAGCGTTTACGGTTGCGGGCGGTTGCGGGAAAGTAAACAAAAATATTTTCTTTTCAAAAACAGATTATATTCAAATAAAAAATATTTAATTAAAAATTATAAAATTTTAAACAAAAATATTTACTATAATTTTAGACATTAATATATAAATACATATATATAAAGCTAAAAATATATTTTTTATAATTTAATACCATGATTTTATAAATATATTTTCTTATATTTAGTATAACAATATAATTTTTTAATATTTTTTAATTATATAAAATATTAATATTATGATTCCGCAAACTCACGAATTTCTAACCAAGTCGTAAAATATTAATTATATAAAATATTAATATTATGATTCCGCAAACTCACGAATTTCTAACCAGTCGTAAGTATCCCGCAAACTCACGAATTTCTAACAGCTGCATCAGTCGTGTAAATCGCTTAGTAACATTTTAAACTGCAACCACCCGCATCTGCAAACTCCCGCAGCCGCAACCGCAACAGCAGCGTTTAAACCAGTCAGACCCTATATTGTGTAATGTTGCGAGTGACATAAAGCCTATTTGTGGTTTACTAACTTTATTTTTACATGAGTAATATACTATATTATGCTTGGACAATTAGATTTTCTGATTATATTTAGGAAATCAGATTTACAAGTAGATTAGGCATTATTAGATTTCATAATTTATATCTAAAATTTACATAATACTTGAGACTGTCATAGAAAAAATTATAAATACACAGTACACATCTGTTTTTAAAAAAATCCTCGCTTTTTATGAGACCATATTATAAGTAAAACACTATAATTTGACACAATCACAATTTTGTTTTAAAAAAAATGTTCTTACATCTCTTATTATTATTATTATTTGGACCAAATATATCAACACAACATTAGATAGTCTATAAAAGCATTTACTAAACAATTGTATATTTTTAGTTCAAACCAATTGTAAAATTTTAATGTCTCCAGCTAGCGTTTGAGGTTGCGAGCAGTTGCGGGAGAGTAAACAAAAATATTTTTTTTTTCAAAAACAGATTATTTTCAATAAAAAATATTTAATTAAAAATTAAAAGTTTTAAACACAAATATTTACTATAATTTTTAGACATTAATATATAAATACATATATATAAAGCTAAAAATATATTTTTTATAATTTAATACCATGATTTTATAATATATTTTCTTATATTTAGTATAACAATATAATTTTTAATATTTTTTAATTATATAAAATATTAATATTATGAATTTATTAATAAACCGTTTTTGCATTTGGTAGTCAACCAGTCGTAAGTATCCCGCAAACTCACGAATTTCTAACAGCTGCACCAGTCGTGTAAATCGCTTAGTAACATTTTAAACTGCAACCACCCGCATCTGCAAACTCCCGCAGCCGCAACCGCAACAACAGCGTTTAAACCAGTCAGACCCTATATTGTGTAATGTTGCGAGTGACATAAAGCCTATTTTGTGGTTTACTAACTTTATTTTTACATGAGTAATATACTATATTATGCTTGGACAATTAGATTTTCTGATTATATTTAGGAAATCAGATTTACAAGTAGATTAGGCATTATTAGATTTCATAATTTATATCTAAATTTACATACTACTTGAAACTGTCATAGAAAAAATTATAAATACACAGTACACATCTTTTTTTTAAAACCATCTCGCTTTTTATGAGACCATATTATAAGTAAAACACTATAATTTGACACAATCACAATGTTGTTTTTTAAAAAAAAATGTTCTTACATCTCTTATTATTATTATTTGGACCAAATATTTCAACACAACATTAGATAGTCTATAAAAGCATTTACTAAACAATTGTATATTTTTAGTTCAAACCAATTGTAAATTTTAATGTCTCAAGCTAGCGTTTGAGGTTGCGAGCAGTTGCGGGAGAGTAAACAAAAATATTTTTTTTTTCAAAAACAGATTATATTCAATAAAAAATATTTAATTAAAAATTAAAAATTTTAAACAAAAATATTTACTGTAATTTTTAGACATTAATATATAAATACATATATATAAAGCTAAAAATATATTTTTATAATTTAATACCATGATTTTATAAATATATTTTCTTATATTTAGTATAACAATATAATTTTTAATATTTTTTAATTATATAAAATATTAATATTATGAATTTATTAATAAACCGTTTTTTGCATTTGGTAGTCAACCAGTCGTAAGTATCCCGCAAACTCACGAATTTCTAACAGCTGCACCAGTCGTGTAAATCGCTTAGTAACATTTTAAACTGCAACCACCCGAATCTGCAAACTCCCGCAGCCGCAACCGCAACAGTAGCGTTTAAACCAGTCAGACCCTATATTGTGTAATGTTGCGAGTGACATAAAGCCTATTTTGTGGTTTACTAACTTTATTTTTACATGAGTAATATACTATATTATGCTTGGACAATTAGATTTTCTGATTATATTTAGGAAATCAGATTTACAAGTAGATTAGGCACTATTAGATTTCATAATTTATATCTAAATTTACATACTACTTGAAACTGTCATAGAAAAAAATTATAAATACACAGTACACATCTTTTTTTTTAAAAAAAATCTCGCTTTTTATGAGACCATATTATAAGTAAAACACTATAATTTGACACAATCACAATTTTGTTTTAAAAAAAAAATGTTCTTACATCTCTTATTATTATTATTATTTGGACCAAATATATCAACACAACATTAGATAGTCTATAAAAGCATTTACTAAACATTGTATATTTTTAGTTCAAACCAATTGTAAATTTTAATGTCTCCAGCTAGCGTTTGAGGTTGCGAGCAGTTGCGGGAGAGTAAACAAAAATATTTTTTTTTCAAAAACAGATTATTTTCAATAAAAAATATTTAAATAAAAATTAAAAGTTTTAAACACAAATATTTACTATAATTTTTAGACATTAATATATAAATACATATATATAAAGCTAAAAATATATTTTTTATAATTTAATACCATGATTTTATAAATATATTTTCTTATATTTAGTATAACAATATAATTTTTAATATTTTTTTTAATTATATAAAATATTAATATTATGAATTTATTAATAAACCGTTTTTGCATTTGGTAGTCAACTAGTCGTAAGTATCCCGCAAACTCACGAATTTCTAACAGCTGCACCAGTCGTGTAAATCGCTTAGTAACATTTTAAACTGCAACCACCCGCATCTGCAAACTCCCGCAGCCGCAACCGAACAGCAGCGTTTAAACCAGTCAGACCCTATATTGTGTAATGTTGCGAGTGACATAAAGCCTATTTTGTGGTTTACTAACTTTATTTTTACATGAGTAATATACTATATTATGCTTGGACAATTAGATTTTCTGATTATATTTAGGAAATCAGATTTACAAGTAGATTAGGCATTATTAGATTTCATAATTTATATCTAAAATTTACATACTACTTGAGACTGTCATAGAAAAAATTATAAATACACAGTACACATCTTTTTTTTTTTAAAAAATCTCGCTTTTTATGAGACCATATTATAAGTAAAACACTATAATTTGACACAATCACAATTTTGTTTTAAAAAAAATGTTCTTACATCTCTTATTATTATTATTATTTGGACCAAATATATCAACACAACATTAGATAGTCTATAAAAGCATTTACTAAACAATTGTATATTTTAGTTCAAACCAATTGTAAATTTTAATGTCTCCAGCTAGCGTTTGAGGTTGCGAGCAGTTGCGGGAGAGTAAACAAAAATATTTTTTTTTTTTCAAAAACAGATTATTTTCAATAAAAAATATTTAATTAAAAATTAAAAGTTTTAAACCAAAATATTTACTATAATTTTTAGACATTAATATATAAATACATATATATAAAGCTAAAAATATATTTTTTATAATTTAATACCATGATTTTATAAATATATTTTCTTATATTTAGTATAACAATATAATTTTTAATATTTTTTTAATTATAGAAAATATTAATATTATGAATTTATTAATAAACCGTTTTTGCATTTGGTAGTCAATCAGTCGTAAGTATCCCGCAAACTCACGAATTTCTAACAGCTGCACCAGTCGTGTAAATCGCTTAGTAACATTTTAAACTGCAACCACCCGCACCTGCAAACTCCCGCAGCCGCAACCGCAACAGCAGCGTTTAAACCAGTCAGACCCTATATTGTGTAATGTTGCGAGTGACATAAAGTCTATTTTGTGGTTTACTAACTTTATTTTTACATGAGTAATATACTATATTATGCTTGGACAATTAGATTTTCTGATTATATTTAGGAAATCAGATTTACAAGTAGATTAGGCATTATTAGATTTCATAATTTATATCTAAAATTTACATAATACTTGAGACTGTCATAGAAAAAATTATAAATACACAGTACAAATCTGTTTTTAAAAAAATCTCGCTTTTTATGAGACCATATTATAAGTAAAACACTATAATTTGACACAATCACAATTTTGTTTTAAAAAAAAATGTTCTTACATCTCTTATTATTATTATTATTTGGACCAAATATATCAACACAACATTAGATAGTCTATAAAAGCATTTACTAAACAATTGTATATTTTTAGTTCAAACCAATTGTAAATTTTAATGTCTCCAGCTAGCGTTTGAGGTTGCGAGCAGTTGCGGGAGAGTAAACAAAAATATTTTTTTTCAAAAACAGATTATTTTCAATAAAAAATATTTAATTAAAAATTAAAAGTTTTAAACACAAATATTTACTATAATTTTTAGACATTAATATATAAATACATATATATAAAGCTAAAAATATATTTTTTATAATTTAATACCATGATTTTATAAATATATTTTCTTATATTTAGTATAACAATATAATTTTTAATTTTTTTTGATTATATAACATATTAATATTATGAATTTATTAATAAACCCTTTTTGCATTTGGTAGTCAACTAGTCGTAAGTATCCCGCAAACTCACGAATTTCTAATAGCTGCACCAGTCGTGTAAATCGCTTAGTAACATTTTAAACTGCAACCACCCGCATCTGCAAACTCCCGCAGCCGCAACCGCAACAGCAGCGTTTAAACCAGTCAGACCCTATATTGTGTAATGTTGCGAGTGACATAAAGCCTATTTTGTGGTTTACTAACTTTATTTTTACATGAGTAATATACTATATTATGCTTGGACAATTAGATTTTCTGATTATATTTAGGAAATCAGATTTACAAGTAGATTAGGGCATTATTAGATTTCATAATTTATATCTAAATTTACATACTACTTGAACTGTCATAGAAAAAATTATAAATACACAGTACACATCTTTTTTTTAAAACCATCTCGCTTTTTATGAGACCATATTATAAGTAAAACACTATAATTTGACACAATCACAATGTTGTTTTTAAAAAAAAATGTTCTTACATCTCTTATTATTATTATTTGGACCAAATATTTCAACACAACATTAGATAGTCTATAAAAGCATTTACTAAACAATTGTATATTTTTAGTTCAAACCAATTGTAAATTTTAATGTCTCAAGCTAGCGTTTGAGGTTGCGAGCAGTTGCGGGAGAGTAAACAAAAATATTTTTTTTTTTAAAAACAGATTATATTCAATAAAAAAATATTTAATTAAAAATTAAAAATTTTAAACAAAAATATTTACTATAATTTTTAGACATTAATATATAAATACATATATATAAAGCTAAAAATATATTTTTATAATTTAATACCATGATTTTATAAATATATTTCTTATATTTAGTATAACAATATAATTTTTAATATTTTTTAATTATATAAAATATTAATATTATGAATTTATTAATAAACCGTTTTTGCATTTGGTAGTCAACCAGTCGTAAGTATCCCGCAAACTCACGAATTTCTAACAGCTGCACCAGTCGTGTAAATCGCTTAGTAACATTTTAAACTGCAACCACCCGAATCTGCAAACTCCCGCAGCCGCAACCGCAACAGCAGCGTTTAAACCAGTCAGACCCTATATTGTGTAATGTTGCGAGTGACATAAAGCCTATTTTGTGGTTTACTAACTTTATTTTTACATGAGTAATATACTATATTATGCTTGGACAATTAGATTTTCTGATTATATTTAGGAATCAGATTTACAAGTAGATTAGGCATTATTAGATTTCATAAATTTATATCTAAATTTACATACTACTTGAAACTGTCATAGAAAAAAATTATAAATACACCAGTACACATCTTTTTTTTTTTAAAAATCTCCGCTTTTTATGAGACCATACTTATAAGTAAAACACTATAATTTGACACAATCACAATTTTGTTTTAAAAAAAAATGTTCTTACATCTCTTATTATTATTATTATTTGGACCAAATATATCAACACAACATTAGATAGTCTATAAAAGCATTTACTAAACAATTGTATATTTTTAGTTCAAACCAATTGTAAATTTTAATGTCTCCAGCTGGCGTTTGAGGTTGCAAGCAGTTGCGGGAGAGTAAACAAAAATATTTTTTTTTTCAAAAACAGATTATTTTCAATAAAAGATATTTAATTAAAAATTAAAAGTTTTAAACAAAAATATTTAATTAAAAATTAAAAGTTTTAAAACAAAAATATTTACTATAATTTTTAGACATTAATATATAAATCATATATAATAAAGCTAAAAATATATTTTTTATAATTTATACAATGATTTTATAAATATATTTTCTTATATTTAGTATAACAATATAATTTTTAATATTTTTTTTAATTATATAAAATATTAATATTATGAATTTATTAATAAACCGTTTTTGCATTTGGTAGTCAATAGTCGTAGTATCCCCGCAAACTCCGAAATTTCTAACAGCTGCACCAGTCGTGTAAATCGCTTAGAACATTTTAAACTGCAACCACCCGCATCTGCAAACATCCCGCAGCCGCAACCGCAACAGCAAGCGTTAAAACCAGTCAGACCCTAATTGGTGTATGTTGCGAGGTGAAATAAAAGCCTATTTTGTGGTTTACTAACTTTATTTTTACATGAGTAATATACTATATTATGCTTGGACAATTAGATTTTCTGATTATATTTAGGAAATCAGATTTACAAGTAGATTAGGCATTATTAGATTTCATAATTTATATCTAAAATTTACATACTACTTGAGACTGTCATAGAAAAAATTATAAATACACAGTACACATCTTTTTTTTTTAAAAAATCTCGCTTTTTATGAGACCATATTATAAGTAAAACACTATAATTTGACACAATCACAATTTTGTTTTAAAAAAAAATGTTCTATACATCTCTTATTATTATTATTATTTGGACCAAATATATCAACACAACATTAGATAGTCTATAAAAGCATTTACTAAAACAATTGTATATTTTTAGTTCAAACCAATTGTAAATTTAATGTCTCCAGCTAGCGTTTGAGGTTGCGAGCAGTTGCGGGAGAGTAAACAAAAATATTTTTTTTTTTCAAAAAACAGATTATTTTCAATAAAAAAATATTTAATTAAAAATTAAAGTTTTAAACCAAAATATTTACTATAATTTTTAGACATTAATTATATAAATACATATATATAAAGCTAAAAATATATTTTTTTATAATTTAATACCATGATTTTATAATATATTTTCTTATATTTAGTATAACAATATAATTTTTAATATTTTTTAAATTATATAAAATATTAATATTATGAATTTATTAATAAACCGTTTTTGCATTTGGTAGTCAATCAGTCGAAGTATCCCCGCAAACTCACGAATTTCTAACAGCTGCACCAGTCGTGTAAATCGCTTAGTAACATTTTAAACTGCAACCACCCGCACCTGCAAACTCCCGCAGCCGCAACCGCAACAGCAGCGTTTAAACCAGTCAGACCCCTATATTGTGTAATGTTGCGAGTGACCATAAAGTCTATTTTTGTGGTTTAACTAACTTTATTTTTACATGAGTAATATACTATATTATGCTTGGACAATTAGATTTTCTGATTATATTTAGGAATCAGATTTACAAGTAGATTAGGCATTATTAGATTTCATAATTTATATCTAAATTTACATAATACTTGAGACGTCATAGAAAAAATTATAAATACACAGTACAAATCTGTTTTTAAAAAAATCTCGCTTTTTATGAGACCCATATTATAAGTAAAACACTATAATTTGAACAATCACAATTTTGTTTTAAAAAAAAATGTTCTTACATCTCTTATTATTATTATTATTTGGACCAAATATATCAACACAACATTAAGATAGTCTAATAAAAGCATTTACTAAACAATTGTATATTTTTAGTTCAAACCAATTGTAAATTTTAATGTCTCCAGCTAGCGTTTGAGGTTGCGAGCAGTTGCGGGAGAGTAAACAAAAATATTTTTTTTTTTCAAAAACAGATTATTTTCAATAAAAAATATTTAATTAAAAATTAAAAGTTTAAACCAAAAATATTTACTATAATTTTTAGACATTAATATATAAATACATATATATAAAGCTAAAAATATATTTTTTATAATTTAATACCATGATTTTATAAATATATTTTCTTATATTTAGTATAACAATATAATTTTTAATATTTTTTAAATTATATAAAATATTAATATTATGAATTTATTAATAAACCGTTTTTTGCATTTGGTAGTCAATCAGTCGTAAGTATCCCCGCAAACTCACGAATTTCTAACAGCTGCACCAGTCGTGTAAATCGCTTAGTAACATTTTAAACTGCAACCACCCGCACCTGCAAACTCCCGCAGCCCGGCAACCGCAACAGCAGCGTTTAAACCAGTCAGACCCTATATTGTGTAATGTTGCGAGTGACATAAAGTCTATTTTGTGGTTTACTAACTTTATTTTTACATGAGTAATATACTATATTATGCTTGGACAAATTAGATTTTCTGATTATATTTAGGAAATCAGATTTACAAGTAGATTAGGCATTATTAGATTTCCATAATTTATATCTAAAATTTACATAAATACTTGAGACTGTCATAGAAAAAATTATAAATACACAGTACAAATCTGTTTTTAAAAAAATCTCGCTTTTTATGAGACCATATTATAAGTAAAACACTATAATTTGACACAATCACAATGTTGTTTTTAAAAAAAAATGTTCTTACATCTCTTATTATTATTATTTGGACCAAATATTTCAACACAACATTAGATAGTCTATAAAAGCATTTACTAAACAATTGTATATTTTTAGTTCAAACCAATTGTAAATTTTAATGTCTCAAGCTAGCGTTTGAGGTTGCGAGCAGTTGCGGGAGAGTAAACAAAAAATATTTTTTTTTTTAAAAACAGATTATAATTCAATAAAAAATATTTAATTAAAAATTAAAAAATTTTAAACAAAAATATTTACTATAATTTTTAGACATTAATATATAAATACATATATATAAAGCTAAAATAATATTTTTATAATTTAATACCAATGATTTTTATAAATATATTTTCTTTATTTAGTATAACAATATAATTTTTAATATTTTTAATTATATAAAATATTAATATTATGAATTATTAATAAACCGTTTTTGCATTTGGTAGTCACCAGTCTCGTAAGTATCTCCGCAAACTCACGATTTCTAACAGCTTTTGAGCCAGTCGTGTAATCGCTTAGTAATTTTAAACTGCACACCGAATCTGCAACCCCGCAGCCGCAACCGCAACAGCAGCGTTTAAACCAGTCAGACTATATTGTGTATGTTGCGAGTGACATAAAGCCTATTTGTGGTTTACTAACTTTATTTTTACATGAGTAATATACTATATTATGCTTGGACATTAGATTTTCTGATTATATTTAGGATCAGATTTACAAGTAGATTTAGGCATTATTATGATTTCATAATTTATATCTAAATTTACATACTACTTGACTGTCATAGAAAAATTATAAATAACACAGTACACATCTCTAAAAATCTCGCTTTTATGAGACCATATTATAGAGTAAAACACTATAATTTGACACACATCACAATTTTGTTTTAAAAAAAAATGTTCTTACATCTCTTATTATTAT
>CAJHQP010010317.1:0-19106 GCA_905132765.1 Moricandia arvensis
CCATCATCCTATAACAGTACACGATGCAACTATGCATTAAAACAAGAATATCATTGTGAGACCCGCATCTCACGTAATAATATAATAATAATATTAATTGTCTGAAATATCATCTTAATAATTATACATAAAAAAAATCCAAATTGCATAAATCCAAATTATACATAAACTCGAATAAAGTCGATAGTATTATAAAATAAGTCTGAAAAACAGCGTAGAAAACAGTCCCAAAAGCACCCGCCGATATGATCAACCTTGATCGTCAGTATCACCTGAAAGGGGAAAAGAAAGGAGGGGTGAGCAACAGGGGAGTCACTCAGTGAGGTATGGGATGCTAGACACGCAAACCACTGACTTGGGTAAAAGAACTCCCACTATGGAAGTTTAGCACTAACATGAACAAACACGATGTCTAGGACATCACACGAAACAACCAATGCTATGATAGCACATAGATAAGCCATACGCCCCGCATTCTCCTCTACGGATATACCTCAAATACCTCTATATGCGTCGATAGCCCAGACATCTCTGGACCCCCGCACTCGTACCATATGCGTCAAATGCAAACGTCTCTGCATGGCGCTCCAAACAAATATGCGTCGATAGCCCAAACGTCTTTGGACCCCCGCCCCTCAATATGCGTCGATAGCCCGGATGTCTCCGAACCCCCGCCCACTGATATGCGTCGATAGTGCAGAATTACGTCTCTGCACCCCCGCCCACCGATATGCGGCGATAGTACAGAATTACGTCTCTGTACTCCGCCCTCATCACATAGTCCCTACTAATATATCTCTAAATACGTATATATATATGTACCATCGCTTAACATCACCCAATCATATCAATAGTTGAATCCTCTAGACCCCTAATTCCGGTTTACAATGAATGAACTAACTACCACGCAAGACTCGATTTCAATCAGACGGAACATGTTTCGAAACTAAACGACCATAGGAAGAATTCTAATACTGGTTCGGGATTTACGGAATAGACCCTCACCTTAGCTATATGGGAAAGTGGTACTTGTGGACTCCTGGGGCTCAAACAGACTCCAAATCTGAAATCAGGGCGAAAAATCGTGTCAGAACGCCTTTCGAACGGGTCAAAACGGACAAACGGTCAAAAGTCAACGCGGCAGTCAAAGTCAACGGCGGCGCGTGTGGTCCACGCGCGGCGGCGAGTGAGATTTGGCGGCGGCGCGTGTGATCCACGCGCGCCGGCGAGTGGGCTCCGGCGCCGGCGCGTGAGATCCACGCGCGCGCAGAGCGGCGGCGCGTGAGATCCACGCGCCTGCCGGCGAAACTTCCGGCGGCGAGTGTGGGCCACCCCGGTGTCCGATCGGGGCGATTCTGGTGTCTACGGACTCGTCTCGACGAGAGGAACACAGTGATGGTCTCAGAATTTCGAGAAACTCAACGGTTTAAGAGATATGGTCGATTTACTAAACGAATGAAACTAAACTTAAAGGAAAGGCGGTTTCCGGCAATACCTTCGGTTGCGAACGGTGATGACTCTAGTGGCTTGGTCTTGGCGATGGTGGCTCCGGCGACGAGTGACTGTAGCTCCGGTGAGACCTCCCTTCTCTCTCTCTCTTCTCTCTTCCTTTCTCTCTCTTCTTCTCTCTCTCTCTTCTTCTCTTTTCTTGCAAAATGAGGAAATAAGGGTGAGTTTGTGGATTTATAGAGAAATCCCGAGAGTTTTCCCGAAACTTACGGGATTTACCGGACCGGGTCGTTACAATTCTCCCCCACTAATAAAGAATTCGACCCCGAATTCTGCTCCTGAACTGGTTGCTCAACGTCGTCCTGAAAAAGCTCTGGGTAGTCCATCCTCATCTCAGTCTCAGACTCCCAAGTATCCTCCGAGATCCCATCTCTCTCCCAACGGACTCTGACCAAACTAGTCATCATTCCCTGAACTGCTCTGACTTGCCGATCCAAAATCTCAACTGGTCGAGCCTCTGCCGAAAGATCTCTACCAAGTCTCCCAATCTGTGGTAAGTAACGAGACGGCATCTGTTGCGAATCTCCACTCGCATCCCATTCAGAAACTTTCGAATCAGATCTTCCTCCGAATAACCACCTCCAGCAAACCTGCGAAGTCGACCAAACTCAACCTCATACTCCCTGATGGTTCTGCTACCCTGACTGACAAGCTCGAAATCACATTTCTTCCTGTCCATAGCTTCTTTTGGAAAGTACTTCCTATCGAATTCCCTCTTGAAGTCTTCAAACGTCGGTATGAGATGACCATAGTCTCGTCGCACTCCATCCCACCATACTAATGCGTCTCCACGCAAATACTGCATAGCCAGTCTAAGTGAGAACTCTGGTGGGCAATCGATAATCTCCAACTTCCGTTCCAGGCTTAGCTTCCAATCATATGCTCTTGTAGGATCTATCGCTCCTGCAAAATGTTCCATGTCCATGTTCTTCATCTGACTCGTCAGCCTGTAAAATCTATCATCATAGACTGGATAGGGCGGTGGTGGCGGTGGAAACTGAATACCCTGAGGAAACTGCTGAGCTGGAGCCTGCGGAATAGGGGCATGCTGGGCAGGAGACTGATGATCCTGCTGAACCTGAACCTGTGGCCCACCCTGCTCATAAATCTGGGGGCCTCCCTGCATCTGAACATGGGTTCCACGTTGTCCCTGCTGAGCGACTGCTAACTGGTGAGCAACTTCCTGAGCAACTGTCTGGGCAGCTTGTCTAGCTGTTTCCTGAGCAATCTGCTGAACGGCCTCCTGAGCAGCCTGACGAGCAGCATCCTGAGCAACCTGACGAGCTGCATCCTGAACCAACTGTCTCAACGCATCCTGATCAATTGGCGAAACTGAACTCTGCGATACTGCAGGCGGCACGTGATCATCCCTAGCCTCACGAGTAGCCCTGACAGTCCGAGGGCGACCAACTCCTCTCTTTGGCGGCATCTGAAAGAAAGAGCAACTTGATCAACTTTCATTGTAATCGAATACCAACATCATTCACGGAATAATACTCATAGGAAGGTGCTTATTATTTTTTTTTTTAAAATACCCAAATTCCCAAAAACATTTTTGAAAATCTTATTAAAAATCGATGTAACCGGGTCTCCACGAATCGCCATCCCGGGTCGGAGCCGGGACAGAACCCGCTCTGATACCAAATTGTGAGACCCGCATCTCACGTAATAATATAATAATAATATTAATTGTCTGAAATATCATCTTAATAATTATACATAAAAAAAATCCAAATTGCATAAATCCAAATTATACATAAACTCGAATAAAGTCGATAGTATTATAAAATAAGTCTGAAAAACAGCGTAGAAAACAGTCCCAAAAGCACCCGCCGATATGATCAACCTTGATCGTCAGTATCACCTGAAAGGGGAAAAGAAAGGAGGGGTGAGCAACAGGGGAGTCACTCAGTGAGGTATGGGATGCTAGACACGCAAACCACTGACTTGGGTAAAAGAACTCCCACTATGGAAGTTTAGCACTAACATGAACAAACACGATGTCTAGGACATCACACGAAACAACCAATGCTATGATAGCACATAGATAAGCCATACGCCCCGCATTCTCCTCTACGGATATACCTCAAATACCTCTATATGCGTCGATAGCCCAGACATCTCTGGACCCCCGCACTCGTACCATATGCGTCAAATGCAAACGTCTCTGCATGGCGCTCCAAACAAATATGCGTCGATAGCCCAAACGTCTTTGGACCCCCGCCCCTCAATATGCGTCGATAGCCCGGATGTCTCCGAACCCCCGCCCACTGATATGCGTCGATAGTGCAGAATTACGTCTCTGCACCCCCGCCCACCGATATGCGGCGATAGTACAGAATTACGTCTCTGTACTCCGCCCTCATCACATAGTCCCTACTAATATATCTCTAAATACGTATATATATATGTACCATCGCTTAACATCACCCAATCATATCAATAGTTGAATCCTCTAGACCCCTAATTCCGGTTTACAATGAATGAACTAACTACCACGCAAGACTCGATTTCAATCAGACGGAACATGTTTCGAAACTAAACGACCATAGGAAGAATTCTAATACTGGTTCGGGATTTACGGAATAGACCCTCACCTTAGCTATATGGGAAAGTGGTACTTGTGGACTCCTGGGGCTCAAACAGACTCCAAATCTGAAATCAGGGCGAAAAATCGTGTCAGAACGCCTTTCGAACGGGTCAAAACGGACAAACGGTCAAAAGTCAACGCGGCAGTCAAAGTCAACGGCGGCGCGTGTGGTCCACGCGCGGCGGCGAGTGAGATTTGGCGGCGGCGCGTGTGATCCACGCGCGCCGGCGAGTGGGCTCCGGCGCCGGCGCGTGAGATCCACGCGCGCGCAGAGCGGCGGCGCGTGAGATCCACGCGCCTGCCGGCGAAACTTCCGGCGGCGAGTGTGGGCCACCCCGGTGTCCGATCGGGGCGATTCTGGTGTCTACGGACTCGTCTCGACGAGAGGAACACAGTGATGGTCTCAGAATTTCGAGAAACTCAACGGTTTAAGAGATATGGTCGATTTACTAAACGAATGAAACTAAACTTAAAGGAAAGGCGGTTTCCGGCAATACCTTCGGTTGCGAACGGTGATGACTCTAGTGGCTTGGTCTTGGCGATGGTGGCTCCGGCGACGAGTGACTGTAGCTCCGGTGAGACCTCCCTTCTCTCTCTCTCTTCTCTCTTCCTTTCTCTCTCTTCTTCTCTCTCTCTCTTCTTCTCTTTTCTTGCAAAATGAGGAAATAAGGGTGAGTTTGTGGATTTATAGAGAAATCCCGAGAGTTTTCCCGAAACTTACGGGATTTACCGGACCGGGTCGTTACAATCATATTTTTTTAATTTTTCTAAAAAACTGTGGGTTAACCCCTACGTAAATATCAAGTTTTTCTGTAAATGTTCTATACACTAAAGTTTATTCTCTATATAATATTTTTTTAAAACTTCTAACTACTTTCAATCTGTATATTAATGTATTCAAGAATTTGTTCATGGTACATGGAGATCGTCTCAAATGTTTTAACAATTAAATTAAATTAAATTTTATATAATATCTTAATCAACATACTAACCACTATGAAATCTCTATTTTCTAGAGAAACAGAGACGACAAAGGTTACAAACCTCTTTGACCATCATCATATGTCAGTTCACGATACAACTACGCATTAAAAATATTTTTATATTTTTTGAAATTTTCTCAAAATTTGTAGGTTAACCCTTATGAAAATATTGAGTTTTCGGTAAATTATCTATATACTAAATTTTATCATCTTTAGTGTTGTTAAAATTATTCAAACCACATTCTACTTTTATATTAATGTATGCAAAACTATAATCCATCGTACATGGACATCGTTTCTAAAATTTTAACATTAATTTAATAAAACTTTATATATTACCTAAATCAATGTACTAATCACTATGAAATACACATTCTCTAGAGAATCGGAGACAACAATGGTGTCAAACCTCTTTGACCACCATCCTATATCAGTACACGATGCAACTATGCATTAAAACAAGAGTATCATATTTTTTAATTTTTTTTAAAACTGTGGGTTAACCCCTACGGACATATTGAATTTTTGGTAAATGTTCTATACACTGAAGTTTATTCTCTTTATTTTTTTTTAATTTCTAAATACTTTCAATCTGTATCTTAATATATGCAAGATATTTTTCATGGTACATTACATCGTCTCTAATGTTTTAACAATTAAATTAAATAAAAATTAATATACTTTCTTTATCAGCGTACTAACCACTATGAAATCTTTATTCTCTAGAGAAACAGAGAAGACAAAGGTTTCAAACCTCTTTTACCATCATACTAAGTTAGCTCACGATGCAACTACGCATTAAAATTATTATCATATTTTTTGAAATTTTCTCAAAATTTGTAGATTAACCCATTTTAAAATATTAAGTTTTCGGTAAATTATCTATATATTGAATTTTTTCCTCTTTAATGATGTTTAAATTTTTCTAACCACATTCTCCATTTATATTAATGTATGCAAAAATTTTATTCATCGTACATGGACGTTGTTTCAAAAATTTTAACAATTAATTTATTAAAACTGTATACATTACCTAAATCAATTGACTAACTACTATGAAATGTACTTTCTCTAACGAACCGAAGACAACAAAAGTTTCAAACCTCTTTGACAATCATCCTATATATATAAGTACACAATGCAACTATGCATTAAAACAAGAGTATCATATTTTTGAATTTTTCTAAAAAACTGTGGGTTTATTCTATGCACTGAAGTTTATTCTATCTATAATTTTTTAAAAATTTCTAACTACTTTCAATCTCTATATTTATATATGCAAGAATTTTTTCATGGTACATGGACATCGTTTCTAATGTTTTAACAATTAAATTAAATAAAATTTATATACTATCTTAATCAGCACACTAACCACTATGAAATCTCTATTTTTTTAGAGAAACAGAAATGACAAAGGTTTCAAACCTATTTGACCAACATCCTATGTCAGTTCAAGATGAAACTATGCATTAAAAAGTTTTGTTGTATTTTTTGAGATTTTCTCCAAATTTGTAGGTTAACCCTATGAAAATATTCAGTATTTCGATAAATTATCTATATATTGAATTTTATCCTCTTCAGTGTTGTTCAAATTTTTCTAACCACATTCTATATTTATATTAATGTATGCAAAAGTTTTATTCATCATACATGGACATCGTTTCTAAAATTTTAACAATTAATTTAATAAAACTTTATATATTACCTAAATCAATGGACTAACCACTATGAAATATACATTCTCTAGAGAACCGGAGACAACAACGGTGTCAAACTTCTTTGATCATCATCGTATATTAGTACACGATGCAACTATGCATTAAAACAGGAGTATCATATTTTTTAATTTTTCTAAGAAACTGTGGGTTAACCCTACGAAAATATTGATTTTTCATTAAATGTTCTATACACTGAAGTTTATTCTCTTTATAATTTTTTAAAAATTTTAACTAGTTTCAATCTGTATATTAATGTATGCAAGAATTTTTTCATGGTACATGAATATCGTCTCTAACGTTTTAACAATTAAATTAAATGAAAATTTATATACTATCTTAATCACCATAATAACCACTATGAAATCTCTATTCTCTAGAGAAACATAGACGACAAAGTTTTCAAACCTCTTTGACCATCATCCTATATCAGTTCACGATTCAACTATGCATTAAAAATATTGTAATTATTTTTTGAAATTTTCTCAAAATTTGTAAGTTAACCCCCATGAAAATATTGAGTTTTTTTTGGTCAGTTATCTGTATATTGAATTTTATCCTCTTTAGTGTTGTTTAAATTATTCTAAACACATTCTACATTTATATTAATTTATGCAAAACTTTTATTCATCGTACATGAACATCGTTTCAAAAATTTTAACAATTAATTTAATAAAAATTTATATATTACTTAAATCAATGGAGTAACCACGATGAAGTATACATTCTTTAGAAAACCAGAGACAACAAAGGTGTCAAACCTCTTTGACCATCATCCAATCTCAGTACACGATGCAACTATGCATTAAAACAATATATTTTTTTGAATTTTTCTAAAAAACTGTGGGTTAACCGCTATGGAAATATTGAGTTTTTTAGTAAATATTCTATGCACTGAAGTTTATTCTCTATATAATTTTTTAAAAACTTCTAACTACTTTCAATCTGTATATTAATGTATGCAAGAATTTTTTTCACGGTACATGGACATAGTTTCTAATGTTTTAACAATTAAATTAAATAAAAAATATATACTATCTTTATCAGCATACTAACCACTATGAAATCTCTATTCTCTAGAGAAACAGAGACATCAAAAGTTTCAAACCTATTTGACCATCATCCTAAGTCAGTTCACGATGCAACTATGCATTAAAAATATTTTCATATTTTTGAAATTTTCTCAAATTTGTAGGTAACCCCTATGAAATTATTGAATTTTTGAAACATTATCTATATTGAATTTTATCCTCTTTAGTGTTGTTTAAATTTTCTAACCACATTTTACATTTATATTAATGTATGAAAAATTTTCATTCATCGAACATGGACATCGTTTCTAAAATTTTAACAAATAATTTAATACAACTTTATATATTACCTAAATCAATGTACTAACCACTATGAAATATAACAAAGGTTTCAAACATATTTGACCATCATCCTAGATCAGTACACGATGAAACTATGCAATAAAATAAGAGTATCATATTTTTTTTTTTAATTTTTCTAAAAAACTGTGGGTTAACCACTACGGAAATATCAAGTTTTTCTGTAAATGTTCTTTACACTGAAGTTTATTCTCTATATATTTTTTTTTAAACTTCTAACTACTTTCAATCTGTATATTAATGTATGCAAAAAAAATTTCATGGTACATGGACATCGTCCCTAATGTTTTAACAATTAAATTAAATAAAAATATATACTATCTTTATAAGCATAATAACCACTATGAAATCTCTATTATCTAGAGAAACAAAGACGACAAGGTTTCAAACCTAATTAAACATCATCCTAAGTCAGTTCACGATGCAACTGTGCATTGAAAAATATTTTCATATTTTTGAATTTTTTTCAAAATTTGTAGGTTAACCCTTATGAAATTATTGCGTTTTTGGAAAATTATCTATATACTGAATTTTATCTTCTTTAGTGTATTTAAATTTTCTAACAACATTTTACACTTATATTAACGTATGCAAAACTTTTATTCATCGTATATGGACATCGTTTCTAAAATTTTAACAATTAATTTAATAAAACTTTATATATTACCTAAATCAATGGACTAACCACTATGAAATATACATTCTCTGGAGAACCGGAGACAACCAAGGTTTCAAACCTCTTTGACCATCATCCTATATCAGTACACGATAAAACTATGCCTTAAAATAAGAGTATCATATTTCTTTATTTTTTCTAAAAAACTGTGAGTTAACCCCTACGCAAATATCAAATTTTTTTTGTAAATGTTCTTTACTCTGAAGTTTGTTCTCTATCTACTTTTTTAAAACTTCTAACTACTTTCAATCTGTATATTAATGTATGCAAGATTTTTTTCATGGTACATGGACATCGTCTCTAATGTTTTAACAATAAAATAAAATAAAAATATATACTATCTTTATTAGCATACTAACCACTATAAAATATCTATTCTCTAGAGAAACAGAGACGACAAAGGTTTCAAACCTATTTGACCATCATTCTAATTCAGTTCACAATGCAACTGTGCATTAAAAAATATTTTCATATTTGTGAAATTTTCTCAAAATTTGTAGCTTAACCCCTATGAAATTATTGAGTTTTTGGTAAATAATCTATATACTGAATTTTATCCTTTTTAATGTTGTTTAATTTTCTAACCACATTTTACATTTATATTAATGTATGCAAAAATTTTATTCATCATACATGGACATCGTTTCTAAAATTTTAACAATTAATTTAATAAAACTTTATATATTACCTAAATCAATGGACTAACCACTATGAAATATACATTCTCTAGAGAACCGGAGACAACAACGGTGTCAAACTTCTTTGACCATCATCGTATATTAGTACACGATGCAACTATGCATTAAAACAAGAGTATCATATTTTTTTAATTTTTCCACTATGAAATTAAATTAAATAAAAAATTATATACTATCTTAATCAGCATACTAACCACTATGAAATCTCTATTCTCTAGAGAAACGGATATGATAAAGGTTTCAAACCTCTTTGACCATCATTAAGTCAGTTCACGATGCAACAATGCATTAAAATATATTTCTATATTTTTGAAATTTTCTCAAAATTTATAGGTTAACCCCTATGAAATTATTAGTTTTCTGTAAATTATCTATATACTGAATTTTATCCTCTTTAGTGTTGTTTAAATTTTCTAACCACATTATACATTTATATTAATGTATGCAAAACTTTTATTCATCGTACATGGACATCGTTTCTAAAATTTTTTACCATTAATTTAATAAAAATTTATATATTACCTAAATCAGTGGACTAACCACTATGAAATATACATTGACAACAAATGTTTCAGACCTCTTTGACCATCATCATATATCAGTACATGATCCAACTATGCATTAAAACAAGAGTATCATATTTTTTTAATTTTTCTAAAAAACTGTGGGTTAACCCCTACAGAAATATTGATTTTTTGGTAAATGTTTTATACACTGAATTTTATTCTCTTTATAATTTTTTAAAAATTTCTAACTATTTTCTATTTTTATATGAATGTATGCAAGATTTTTTTCAGGATATATGGACATCGTCTCTAATGTTTTAACCATTAAATTAATAAAAATATATATTATCTTTATCAGCATACTAACCAGTATGAAATCTCTATTCTCTAGAGAAACAGAGATGACAAAGGTTTCAAACCTCTTTGACCATCATCTTAAGTCAGTTCATGAAGCAACTATGTATTAAAAATTAATTTCATATTTTTGAAATTTTCTCAAAATTTGTAGGTTAACTATAAAATTATTGAGTTTTCGGTAATTATTTATATACTGAATTTTATCCTCTTAAGTATTGTTTAAAATTTTTAACCACATTCTACATTTATATTAATGTATAAAAAAACTTTTATTCATCGTACATGGACATCGTTTCTAAAATTTTAACAATTAATTTAATAAAACTTTATATATTACCTAAATCAATGGACTAACCACTATGAAATATACATTCTCTAGAAACCGGAGACAACAAAGGTTTCAAACCTCTTTGACCATCATCCTATATCAGTACACGATGCAACTATGCATTAAAACAAGAGTATCATATTTTTTTAATTTTTCTAAAAAACTATGGGATAACCCCTACGGAAATATCAAGTTTTCTGATAAATGTTCTATACATGAAGTTTATTCTCTATATAATTTTCTTAAAACTTATAACTACTTTTAATCTGTATATTAATGTATGCAAGAATTTTTCATGTTACATGGAGATCGTCTCTAATGTTTTAACAATTAAATTAAATAAAAATATATACTATTTTTATCAGCATACTAACCACTATGAAATCTCTATTCTCTAGAGAAACAAAGACGACAAAGGTTTCAAACCTCTTTGACCATCATCGTAAGTCAGTTCACGATGCAACTATGCATTAAAAAATATTTTCATATTTTTGAAATTTTATCAAAATTTGTAGGTTAACCCCTATGAAATTATTGAGTTTTCGTTAAATTATCTATATACTGAATTTTATCCTCTTTAGTGTTGTTTAAATTTTCTAACCACATTCTACATTTATATTAATGTGTGCAAAACTTTTATTCATCGTACATCGACATCGTTTCTAAAATTTTAACAATTAATTTAATAAAACTTTATATATTACCTAAATCAATGGACTAACCACTATGAAATATACATTATCTAGAGAACCAGAGACAACAAAAGTTTCAAACCTCTTTGACCATCATCATATATCAGTACACGATGCAACTATGCATTAAAACAAGAGTATCATATTTTTTAAATTTTTCTAATAAACTGTGGGTTAACCCCTACGGAAATATCAATTTTTCTGTAAATGTTCTATACACTGAAGTTTATTCTCTTTATAATTTTTTAAATCTTCTAACTACTTTCTATCTGTATATGAATGTATGCAAGACTTTTTTCATGGTACATGGACATCGTCTCTAATGTTTTAACAATTAAATTAAATAAAAAATTATATATTATCTTAACCAGCATACTAACCACTATGAAATCTCTATTCTCTAGAGAAATAGTGACGACAAAGTTTTCAAACCTCTTTGACCATCATCCTATGTCAGTTCACGATGCAACTATGCATTAAAATATATTGTCATATTTTTTGAAATTTTCTCAAAATTTGTAGGTTAACCTCCTATGAAAATATTGAGTTTTTCGGTAAATTATCTATATACTGAATTTTATCCTCTTAAGTGATGTTTAAATTTTTCTAACCACATTCTACATTTATATTAATGTGTGCAAAACTTTTATTCATCGTACATGGACATCGTTTCTGAAACTTTCACCAAAAAGGGTATGTGTTCAATAGACAAAAACCATATTAACCTTAGATTAGGTTTAATAAGCTAACATGCCCAATTAACAAACTAAAAAGGGCCCAACAAAACATAGAAATTTGGCCAAGTCAATAACACGGCGCGGGTGCACAAACCCGCAGTGAATGCCTGCTCCCAGACGCCGTGGGTGCTCATACCCCCTCTGCCAGGTCGCTTCAAGTCGTGGTGATCGTGCACGGGTGATGTACCCCGCAGCAGCTGGTCGCTATGAGCTCTTCGACTCCCGCGCGGGTGGCTTGCCCCGCTCCACTAGGTCGCTCTAGAATCCTCTTCTAGTTCCTTAACTCCCGCGTGCGTGGCCTGCCCCGCTCCACTTGGTCGCTCTGGACTCGACGCGGGTGCTCTTTGTCGCTCTGTACACCCGCTCTGCTCTTCTTGGCACTACCATATGCGCGAGGGTACTAGAACCCGCAAAGGTTGCTTGTGCTGCTTCAACGCGGGTGACTCCACCCGCGACGCCTTGTCGCTGCAATTCGAAGAGACCTCCTTTCACTCCATTTTGGATCTTTTCTGCTCCCAAACATCTTCAAATACACCCAAGGACACTCCAACACCTGATTAATACTTATGTAATGCAAATGATACCTAGGAATGCCTAAATACTAATCTAAATGATCTGCAAAAGAATGAGAGCTTAACACAAGCTAAATGCTCATGATATCACCAACGAATAAGATGTTGTCTACATAAACGAGAATGGAAATGTAGGCCTTAGAATCTTATCTGACAAATAAAGAATGATCAGCATATGCCTGAGAGAAACCTTCATTAAGTATGTCAGAAGCAAACTTGCGGTTCCATTTCCATAATGCTTGTTTTAACCCATATAACAACTTTGTAACTTGTAGACTGAATTCTTAAATAGTCTTCCCAGTCAATGTTGAATAACCTTGTGGCATTGTCATATGAATCTCTTCCTCTAAGTCACCATTTGAGAAACAATGCTGATGTCTAGCTGAGTAATGGACCATTCTGAAGAGCAACAAGCTTCATCAACAATCGAAATGTTCCAAACTTTTTCATCATTGAAAAGTATCCAAGTAATCATCCCTACTGGATGAGTATAACTTTTATCAACCAATCTCACTCTATGCCTCTTGATTGTTCCATCAAAATTGTATTTAATGGTATATACCCATTTGCATCAAAATGATATTTACCTTTAGGAAATTCACAAATAGACCAAGTTCCACTTGCTTCTAGAGAAGTCATTTCCGATTTTATTGCATTCGTAAACTCAATAGATTTGACAGCTTCTTGATAGACTTTATACCCCTTGTAGCAGGTGTTTGTTTCTACGTCCAAGACTTTTACCCCTTGTAGCACGTATTTGTTTTCTGAAACATTAATTTAAAAACAAGACATTTTGCATTTCCAAAACGGCGGGAAAGTATGAAGATAGATGAAACATACAAGTTAATATAAATTGGACATTCAACAAATGACAAACGAGAGTCGACTTATTATTATTACAATTTTATTTTTCAACAATTGAACAGTCACTTTATTATTACAATCCTTTTTATTTCCTTACTTTTTATTTCCTTACCAACGGGTATTTTCCATTTATATGCTAGTACATAATAGTATGCAGTGCACACTGCAATACAATTTTAACAAGTGCAAAGATTTGCGCTCCTGATATGTTATAGTATTATTCTCGTTTCAGAGCATCGATGCTTATTAGAGAGCCGTTGCTGACATATAGCTTTCGCGATAGGCGGCTGCATATGCTGGAGACAACATCTGGCTAACCCCTTCCGCCTTGAGATGAGGAACTAGCATCTTCAAAGACAACTATATTAAGAATGAAAAAAAAAAAAAATTGATCAACGTCAAATTGTGATGGGTAAATTTAATAAAAAATGTAATAAGGAGAGAAACAATGACTTGCACCTGAATGGTAAACTAAGAAGACCGACATGCAATTTCGGTAAAAAACAATTTATATAAAATATGAATTATAAGTAAAGATAGAATGACTTACACCAAGAAGTCTGAGGCTATGCCAAATGCGAAGAGGAGAGGGAAATGGAGAGAGCAGTTGACCAGTGGCGGTTAGAGTAACAACGAGTAGATGATAGATGAGAGAAAGTGGACGAGGGTTCATGCCACCGAGTAGAGCCATCAAGCCCGACGAGCCATACCCACCACAAGAGAGGTATTCATAGCAGCTTTGTCGCATTGCCTCCTTTGCTTTGTCCGTCGACGCAATTAGCACTTGAGAAAATGCATACCCTAGTGTATTCACCGTTGCCGACATTGGCTACAACATACAAAAAATCATGTAATATTTTTAGTTATTGTTGAGGTTATTTTTTATAACTCCTATCGGCTGATCCAGTCGGTTCTAGGAAGAACACACTTATATAGAGTAAACTAGTCTAAAAGTGTACCATACTGTATGATCCGAATTTGGAATACCTTCCAAAATTGTTATAAAGAAGGTTTCTTAGAAGGTCATGTATTAGATTAGTATGTGTCGTATACTAACCTTTCTGATAACATAAAAGGACTTGATAACTTCTGAGACTTTGTTCATATCACCGAGGTATTCCAATGGCTGGAGAAGGCGACGTAGGATGAGAATGTCAGATAGTAAAACCATCATTCCAGAGGCGATTGCTGGATGACGCATATTGAATGCATCTCCCAACACAATCACTCCTTTCTTGTTGCTCAAAGTAGCTGACATGCGCTTTAGTGGCATCACTTTTATTTGTGCACCCTCATCGATCCCTTTCAAAAATATGTTGCGGAGTTTTTGAGGTACCTGATATATAAGTAAGTGTTATATATGTTAAATACATATTCTGGAGCCATTGGCCCATGGATCCCTTTTTTTGTCAGTGCCCATGGGTTGGTTTTAAATGTTAGAGAAACCATATTCCAAAAGTATCTAATATGAATATCTAAACTTTTTTAATATTAATACTTTCAGTTAAATTTTCCAAAGTTTTAAGAACCATACAATTTAATATTAATATATATCTATATATATATATATATATATATATATATATAAATACATGTACGTCCATGGATGAAACTTCCATTTGAGATGCTCCATTGAAAATATTTTATGAATGTTTAAATATTAAAAAGGAAAGAAAATGAATAGTATTCAAGTGAGAGATTTTTAGATATACATATTAGATGCTTCCATGTCATGTATCAGTTTTGAATTTTTAGATGATTCAAATTTTTGTTAACTAATCCATCCGTTTCATTTTACTTGTCGTTTTAGATTTTTGCACACATATTAAAAAAATATTTAATTTTACATATTTTCAAAATAAAAAAATACTATTACTTATACACTAACCACATTTCAACCAATAGAAAAATAGAATGATATATAAAATCATTAAACTTTTGCATTGAAATTATAAAACGACACTTATTTTGAAACGAAAAATTTACCGTACATCGACAAGTAATATGAAACGGAGGTAGTATTAAAATTTAAATAGATAATTAAAATTTGTGAGTATACATGAGACATCTACGTAACAGTAACATCAATTTAGTTAATATATATATATATATATAATCATAATATATTGATAAGATATTAATCATCAGCCTAATGCGTACCTGAGGAGCCATAGTTTCTCTCAAAAAGTTGGTCATTTCACCATTCGCAATAGAAGGAACTTTTCCGGGGGAAATCTCCACACTACAACGAACGTCAGTGCTGCTTATTTGATACATCATGATGAAGGATGGTTTAGCCATAACCAAGTGTAAGTATCCAGGTTCTTCGATCTGACAATTCTTTGATATGTAACCAACTTGGTACGACATAACCTCCGCCTATAATTAAAAAAAATAACACAGATGCTTATGAGCTAGCTGAATATAAATCAAAGTCAATAACATGATTAGTTTTATCTGATCAACGTTTTAGTAATCGGTTTAAAGCTAAACTCACATCATTATCGTTGAGAGACCGTCGAAGGTTCGAGAAGCAACCGTCGCATACCACAGTGAGAGGTGCAATGAGTGTTGTTTCTTCGCCTGAACTGTTCTTGTATGTCACTCCTTTGATCACTTCATTTTCTTCGACCAAAGATTTTACCGTTCCTTCTTCCAGCTTCACACTGCCAATCAATTTTTGATGCTATTGTCAAGTATAGTATATATATATATATATATATTGATTCTAGGAACTGGCTACTAATATGTTATTTTGGAGGCAATAGCAAAAGGAACGTAAAAAAGAAATTGAATGACTAATAGGTTTTGGATCCGAAGGTCAGTACATCCCTCTAGCTTGTTAAATTAGTCTTGTTAGAGCAATCCCAATAAGGAGTTCTACCTCCGGGGTTCTAGATACTTTGAGTTTACTTTCCCGTAAAGTTAAAAACCTCATAATAAATATTAATATAAATATATACATATACATATATTTATTTTGAACACTTCGGAGCTAGAACCTCCTATTGAAGTTGTTCTTAGGACCAGACCTCTCCCAACAACCACTATCAAATCTGGGGGGCAAACTCAGCTACACATTTGCGTTTAATTCTTAACATAATCTATAGTAAAAATAGTGAATAAAGAGATACGTACTTAGGGAGAGAAGAGGCTTTTTGGCGCAGTCGCTGGACAAAACGGCCATTGTGAAAAGATCGACCAGTAGGTTCATAAGGAAAGTTCTTGTCCTCCCCTGGAAAGGGTATGAGGGCTTTGTTCCCGTCCTTATAAAGTGCTAAGCCTGGGGCTTTCTGTGCATCGATTTCTTCCAAACAATCTATATACAGACGCAAAGTTTTAACTAAGAAACAAAGAGACAATATGAATTATATATGCATATGAAGATGTAAGTGAAGCGGAGACAGACCTTGAAGGCCAAGCTTAGCTAGCATGAGTCGTCCTCCAGGTTGCATAAACTCACCCATCATTCTCACCGGTTCGCTCATGTCCCTCTCTATCACATGTACCCGACGTCCGTCCTTTAATACAAAGTCAATATATATACGAGTGTTAGTTCCAGTGGTAAGTGTATGGTGTAAGAAAATAACATTCGAATGTTCATGTACAAATAGAAGAAGAAAATAGTTAACGCTGTTAAATTCGAGATTACCATTACTTTTCAATTTAAAATTAATTGACAATAATTTAATTAATATTTATTTTCTCTCTCTCTCTATATATATATATATATATATATTACTGATATGTGACTTATTAATATTTTCCATTGCGTTCAAGTGGGAATAATGTCCACTAAGTGGTGTTTCAAAAGAGAGTGACACTACAAGAAAAAGATACATCAACCGACAGATATTCCGACCGGTTTTTTTGGACGGAACAAAATCGGTAAAAACGATTAAAATTTTTTGACGGTTTTCCAATGGCATTAATTTAGATTATAATACTATGTTAAATTTAGATTTATCATAAAATTAGTTGGCGATGAAAATTAACATTAACACTATATGTTAATCATAACAAACAAAAGTACCATGCCGATAATATTTGGACCTTCAACTGTCAAGCCAATTTAAATTACCTTAGCAAGAGCATAGGCGAGAGCCGAGCCGCCGACACCAGCTCCGACGATGATGACGTCAGGACCACCGTCTCTTCTCTCCTGGGATGCCGTATCTGCCACCTTGGTTGTTTTCTTCCTACCATTGCTGACATGGAACATTGCCCAAGTCAGCACGACGGCGAGAAGCGTCGACCATAAACAAACTTGCGTAAAATACATATCCATATTTATTAACTATTACTCAATATGGTGTATGAGATGAGAGAGCCGAGAACGCCCGAGTGACATATTTATAGTCGTGGCATCACCAAATGCAACTTTAAAATGATTAAATAAAAAAAGCGATAAATTGTATTTTTTGTTGTCAATATGAGACGTCGTTATAATCTCTGACTTGTCGAAGTTGATTCTGTCCATGCTAATAAATATTCTTGTGTTCTATTCGGAACAAGCAAAGGTGGTACCACAAAAAAAATCGGAACAAGCAAAGAAAAAAAGGCACCATGCTTTTGACATTTCTAAAACTCTTAGTATTAAATAAGTAAAGATATTAGTTAACGTCAATCAACGTTTTTGATAGTCAGACTACGTACCGTACTAAACTGGTTGTTGAGGTTGATGTGAACTTCATATTTACAAGTGAAGCATATTCTTCTAATTAGGGTTATAAAGAATGTCTAGATATTTCTTTGGCATCAAAGAATGTCTAGAATTAAATTTGAATTTTCAAAGTCACCAAATGGTTTTATAACTAGATATTGGTCAGTCAACCATTTAATTTTGTCTCACGAAAATATATTTTAAAATAATTTAAAGTTCAACATGCTTTAATTGTACAAGAAGAAATGTAGAAAATACAAAATCTCTTGACCAAATATTAACCAGTAAATAAATTGAAGTGTGGAAAAGGAATTTTGTTTTTGAATGAGATCGATTTGACGAGGTCACACTCTAAATGAAGACGGATCATTTTAGCATAGTATATGATTGTCATGAGCATGTAGGCTAACCCGCAACGTTCCACTGGTGCAAAGTTGCATACGAGACTCGATTTTAAGCGCATTGGAAAACTAATGCCTAAAGCTTATCCCATGCAAAAGGGTTGGATGAGACAAACCGGCTTCAGCCAGATACTTAAAAAAGACTTATCTGAATACTATAGAGTGAAAGCGTGTTGTTAATGTAAGTTGTTTGTACAATTGTACTTAGAACTCGACTTATTTAAATGTAGATGCCGGCGGTCGACGTTACAAGCAGTAGTCAATGGTTTGTATGACAATTGGTCGAAAGTAAAATGCATTTAACTGGTTGGCAGTAAATGCGGTAATAAGTGTACACTGTAAATGAATATAATATTTAATTTATTAAAAAAAATCTATAAATCAAGTTATTAGAATTTAATATTAAAGGTATTTTTTCAAAGGG
>CAJHQP010010318.1:0-19106 GCA_905132765.1 Moricandia arvensis
GAGACTGCCTAAATCATGAGTCCCAAGACCTCCATAAGAAAGCTTACTTCATTTCCAAAAGGAGACAACAAAGGTGTGTCCAAGAAACTGATTCAGAAACCTTGGTTTCATAGGACAAACGTAAAAATGAGGATAGAAAAAAGTGATTTGAGGGAAAACGACAGGAAGAGGCAAATATTAACTACCACACACTTTTTCTTTATTATGGAAGAGGGCATAAAATTACCCGGATTAAGAAGGGGAGTAATTTAGCAGGCTAGTTAGTTGACCTTGACCAAAATCAAGAACTTGAAAAAGTAAATTAACATTTTGGTTATTCAGAGGGAACAAGATTCGCAGGAATTGTCCGCAAAAACAAAACATATTGCAATTAATTTATGAGCTGGCAAAAAAAGCTTTTTCAAAACTAAAACGATTCAGGTTTCTTAAAAAAAAAACATCGTGCCATTTTTGGTCGTTATGTAACAAAACAATAACATAGATTTGGGAAAAACCTTTTAAAAACCTAGTCTGCATGACAATGATATTCTAGGTTTAAAAGACGTCCCACCCTATCACCAAATTGATATATTCCTTACGGCCTAAAACGAAAAACAAATCTGTTTAGTTAAAGGATTACCGAAAGAAATATAATTGTCTAAAACCCTGGATAACCCGTTAGGTTAGAAATTAGTTTGCAACAAACTCCGAAGATTGGAATTAACCTTCAAATACTAATTGTTGAGTTGTTTGTTTGAGAGACAAAGATACAACAAACAAACTTGGTACCCCAAAGTTTCCGCTGAGGTACTCTTGGGAAGAAAACCCAAGATTTCCAAGTTCCACATAATCTAACAATCACGAATGGTGCAATAACAAAAGAAAAATAGGAAACCTTAAAGCAACTTAAAAACGACTAAAATCTTTAAAGCAAAAGAAAACTAAAAACCAACAAGGGCTCGCTTCCTTCTCAACCGGATTGGCTTATACTCCAAAGTAGAAGCTTAGGCGGATCCTTTTAACCCAAAGAACAATCTGTAAGCTAAATCTGCCGCCTTCCAAGTCTGGAATGTTAATGTTGCACGTGTGTTTAAAGTAAAACTTTCATCCTTGTTGCCTTTATGGCCAAGTCTGACGCAAAAACCTCTAAAAGCCCAAGATATTTGTCGAATCTTTGTTTTCTTTTATTGGCAGTAGGACAAAGTCGTTTCCTTGTTGAAGGCAATCGATGTGCCTTCTTCCTTGGCCCAAGGCCATGGACAAAAAGATCGAGCACAAACACCCAACCATGTTAGAAAAAACCCATAGCGTTTCTATCCCTTGAAATTACGGGATATGTTTATAATTTATGAATGTGGAAAGTCAAGGGCATTCCCAACAAAATGAAAAATATAACTTTCATTTTGGAGGATATGGTCTAAGTTGGCACAATGAAATCACCACCACTTCCCTGGTTGTTAGCCATCAGAGGTAAAAGCACAAAAAACTATTTAATTTTAGTTGTTTAACACAAAGAACTATTGAAATTGCAAACAAAAATAACTCCGTCTTCCAAAGTAAAATCGCAAATCCTTCCAGAAAACTAAGAACAAGCTCCGGGGATCAGCCTTCTTTGAAAAAAATTGAAAATAACTCTACCCGCACCAATCGATGAAAATTCTTAAAATTCACTCAAAAAATAGTGGTAAGTCTCCAAATGGGTTGGATAGAAAAATCTGATTTGGATGACGCATTTAAAAAAGACATAGGTATTGGTGTCCAAAGGAACTCGGTTTAAGGCGGGGTTTAAAACGAAATGATTATGTGGAATTGTTGAAAAGCAAAATCAAAAGATTAAGACTTTTCCTCCCTTTGAAAACGAAACAGGCCGCAGCGTGCAATCAAACTCCTTAACCGGCTCTCGGTTTTCAGATAGAAATTTTTGTCCGTTTCTTTTCGTTATTTTCCACTATTTACTTGCCCTTGGGAAAAAAACGAAAAACGGTCCTTGTTTTGCGTCTGTTCTTCTTTCTCATATAGTTTAAACATTTTTTAGTTTCTTCTGAATATGTATACCCAGAAATTTTCACCTTCTGGTGATTCGTCATTAAGGGCATCTTGTTTGGTTTGATGTAATCGGGGTTTCAATCTTTGTGGTTTGTTCTGATTTGTTATTTTTTTTTTCACTTTGCAGTTTCGAAAACTAAAGTAAAAAACTTCCATACTCTTTTCGCCCCACATTTTCCGGTGAGTTTTATCCTTTGATTTTAAGTATCGTTTTGCCTCTTCTTGTTTCCTTGTTTTCATTATTTGGTTGTTTTGGTTGAGTTTCAATCAAAAAATGGTTGAAAACCGCATGTTTCTTATCCATAATCCTTTCCCACCAAAAAATAGGACCAAGCGGCGGAAGGGCTGCTCAGAAGAGAGAAGGGCAAAAGACCGTCAAACTTGAAAGAAGGGCCTGGATCCAAAAAAGAGGATAGCTCAGAAGGCCGGGTCTCGAGGTGTTCGAAACCTTACTTTCTTCTGCGGTTCTTTTCTGTGGCCGGTCCGCACGTTAGGTGTCTCTGTGGCTTTGCGGCTTTCCAAACAAGCCTTATGAAAACCTGCTACCACTGGCGTTTGGGGATGATTGGTTTTTAATATTCGGGCCAACCAAGTTGGTGGCATGAAAAGCTTTACAAACCTGCACAACTTAGGCCTTCTGGACCTTAGTGAAGTTCGTCTGGTTTCCTTATTTTGTGGTTGAGCTCAATGGGGCGGGCCTCTGTCTTCTTAGTGCTCTCTCTTCAACATTTCCTAGAGGTTTCTCCTTTCCCAGATTCCATCCAAAGAAAGAAGGACCACCCTGAAAGGCTTCCCTGACCGTCGCCTTCTTGACCAAACAAAAATCAGAGTTGGATCCAAACTCTTAGGTCCGTTTGAAGGATTCACCCGAGACCTTTGAAGCTCCATTTTTGTCCTCTGGCAAGGGACAACCGGCAATTGAGTTCTTTAGGAATCCGGAACTTAAGGAAGCCGTTTCTCTCTGCTGTATGGCAAAAATCATGATCCCCCGATCTGCAAGAAAGGGATCCCAGGCAAAGCGACCTGGCTGGAAATCCCTCATTAATTGTACGTTCGTTTTCTTCCTGGAAGGTTGCATATTGCCACTTCTTTGGACAGTTTCCTGGGTGAGGGACCGCCCTTTGGAAAGGCTTGTGTCGCGTCTATGCTGTTGAAGATCCAATCTCGCCATGGAGATATGAGTTTTCGCTGAATACAAAAAAATGACTCCTACGAAGGGTCTGCCGATTTTTTTCTTGCGGGGCTGTGGTGAGTTTACTCTTTATGATTCCTTAATTCGAAAGGATCTCCTGGTCACTTTTTCCGGGACTAGGACTTTAGATTTTAATGGAAGTCCATGGGATGGATTGCAACTTGAAAATCCATGTTGCAGTATGGAATGAAAGATTTCGGATGGCCCTGAAGGGTGACGAAACTGACCTGCGCGGATGAAAACTGAGTCTCTTATTCTTACTGTGTTATTTATTTTTCCTTGAAGTGGCACCCAGGGAAGGCCCTGTTATCCAAAATAAATACAAAGGAAGCTTTTTACCCTTTTAAGTGGGGTGTCCTTTCATTAATCTTTTGGCGGTTTACTGCGATACCGTTATTATCCGAGCTTTTTTTGCCAAGACTGTGTTGTATGTTGTGTTTGTTTCCAAAAGCAGCAATAGGCCAAAAAAAAAAATAATAACTGTTGCGCCATATAAATATATTCTACCGTAAATCCTCTCACATCTCTAGCCGGGCTTATTCCAAATGGACCGGTCAATCCTGATCACTAATTACGCAGCTAACTTTATGGGAGTAGAGAGCGACAAGAATGTTTACGTTGGGTAGGCTATCGCGAATCGCATATCCGCCTTCCCTCTTCGAGCTCTAACCTCGACTCAAGCGCGCTTCTTTAAGAGTAGGGATCGCGAAGTGTCTGCGATCCATGAAAGCTTTAATTTTTTTGTATGGGTCAACCGACGTGTAACGGTGTAACAATGTCTTAGGCGTCGGCACACCCACGGACAAGGTGTACTAATAAGCATCTATGTACGCATTGTAATTACCCCCCTTAGACACCGCGTAACCTGGCTGTGCGTAGTATTTTAACTCCTGCCAAACAGAAGGGTCCTTGCGTCAAGCTCACATATCCGCGCCCTCACCTCGACACTATGCCACAAACACAATTCCGGCATCACGTTGGTGGTATCGACGGAGTGTAGTACGGTAATCGTCACATGTTAAATTAACTTAATTATTACATAATCCTTATCAAATCAACGCTGATCAAAATAAAATACTGCTTTTTCACTTATTCCCGGCGCATAAAACCCCTAGGGTTCCCGTTTCTCTACATTTCCTCTGCACAGTCGATCTACACCCTTGAAAATGCGAAAACTTGTTGAAAGCACCTGTGCGCCAACAAAACACATGTAGAATTTCAGACACTGACTGCCCACCCTCTCTCACAACCAGTCAAAACTACTCAGGGGCGGCTGTTCTTCTCTCTACTGAAATATCTAACTTGAATCGTTACAACGCTCGCCTGACGTACGCAAAAGACAATAAAGGCTCTATGCCGACGGTTTTATGGGAAATTTAGAATTTTTTTTAAGACTCGTATTGTCATAGAATGTGAAGTTAAAAAATGGAAGCTTAACTTCAAATATCAGCTTTTACGCGTGTCGGTATTAGTGTCATAAATGTCGTGTATAAACTCTCTAAGCAAATCGCCCTAAAAATGGAACGTCGATAGTTCTAACTGTATAGCTGGGACAAAGCTGATTGTTTCTCACAAGGCATCAATCCAACTACAATTTATAATATTATTTTTGTTTTATTAAATAATGACCAGGAAATCGGCCGTGGCCTCCATACCAAGTCGGATCAAGCCTGTGTTAATTCACCCTTTATTACAAAGTATAAGGATTCTGTGAAATTTGGTCATTCGAACCTGTTTTTCTTAAGTTCCAAACTGGCAGAAATCCCCTTTCTAGTTTGCTCGTCTTTCTCTCTTCCGCCCTTCTCCTTATGGGTCGCTATTGATGTTCGGGAGTACTCCCTAAAGGTCTTTCATGGATGTGGCACATTTCCTTGCTGCTTCCTTTCTGCCTACCGTATATTTTGTCTATTGCCTCTGGAAAGGTGGGAAATTTAAGCAATTGATGGTAGCGTGATGGAGGACAGCATCTCAATTGCATGTAATCCATGGTGTTTCAAAGGAATACATGGTCTATACATGTCCAGGGAATCGATAATTGTTGGAAAAAGAACCTAGTATCAAAACCATGATTCCTCCAACCGTTAAGGTCGACAAATCGTATGGTTCTTAAAAAAGAGTTTCTTATGCTGGTGAAGTATGTTAGGGCATGTCGGGAAACTTGAAAATTCACACCAACAAACCAAATTTTCCATAATTCCGGAAAGAAAAGCAAGGGAAAACCCTTTAAAACTTTCCCTTTGAGGTCGGCATTCTATTGCCGAGAGCCAACGACAAAAGTGACCAAAAAAAATGTGGGATTAGTGGAAAAGTAACAAAACATGAAATGTTAGAAAAAAACAAGAAAGAGCTAGTATGTGAACTTGCTCAAGAACGTTGCCAAAGGACAAAAGCATACATTTTGGAAAGCGTGGGTGGTGGTGGAAAAACAGGATACAAAAGGAATGCGGTCAAACACAAGCAGTAAAACGAGGACTAAGTGGCTAGCACGTACCAAACCGAGTGGCCGCAGGGAAAAACCTAACAGGGGTCTCTCTCTGCCACCACCAATGACAATTTCGATCGAGCAAGCGGCTAGTCCAAATACCACAAGAACCAAACAAAAAGCGGACATCTATAGCATCCAAGAGAACACACAAAGGCTGGCGTAAGAGAGTAACACAGTGTGTGCACAAGGATCACGGACCTAGTGACAAGGGTCCCACCGCCCACCCCGGGCGAGGGGGGGGGGGGGGCCGTAAAAGTCCTACTTTCGGCATTCAGGAACGGGAGTAAAACATAAAGTCAAGTCGAGAGAAAAATAAAGCCAAGTAACCTACGAGAGTCTAAAAACTGAAAAACACAAAGCAAATGCCAACGCATCGCATAAAGCATTAATGACAAGAGATCTGTCCCGACTATCTTGAACGAGCGACCTGCGTTAGCTTCACCACTCAAAGCCGCCTCTAACACAGATCCCGTTCCTTATAACTGAACTCGCCGTATACACTGTCGGCCATCCGCGAGTTAAATACATATTAAATCCGAACAGTCGCGGGGGCTGGGTGTGCGTAGTACGCGTGGTTGATCCCTGAGGAAATTGCGACCTGAATGCCCTACGTGGTTCTCGACTAGGTACCATTCCCTGTCCGCGGATATCGCATATCCTTGGAGAAACCCAAATTCCAACAAAAATGTCGTAGACCCAAAATATGCACATTTATCTGGTTCTTTACCTGCTAATAACCTACCACCGGAGAGTAGAGTGTACTGAGTGACATGTAGCTAGTCTCTAAGTTGTTTCTAAGAGCGGAGAAGCTTTATTAAGGAAGGTCTTAGACCGGAAATCGTTCGTCTATAATTGTCGGTTAATTGTCAACTACGTCGGCAAAAAACCCTGTTCACCTCACTCCTTTAGTGCCCCAGGAAGCAAAGCGTCTCTCTCTCATCAATTGAAGTCTTCGTCATTTATATCTCCTCCGTTCCCCTGAGCTTCCCAGTCCCACTCAATGCGTACGTTATGTCAGATTGTGTCCTACATCTCGTCCCTTCGTACCCTTTTTAATTGATCGTTGATTGCTAATCTCGACCGGGCGAACCTGATCATCGAGCTTCGTAATATAACATCAATTATAACCAAATCCTTGCTGTCGATCTTCCCCCAAACATAAACCGACTGTCTACAAGACGCTTTTTAAACCTATGATAATCCCCGTTGGAACAAATATACACGAATGAACTCTTCGCTAATCCAAATTTTAAACTCCCGGAACCAGCTTAGACCATGATTCCTCACACTCCAAATACTTCATATCTTATATTCCTTCGAAGACTAAAGTAACATATCAAAATCGCACCACCATATCTTCCAGACCGGTTCAAACCAATATCCTTTGGGACACATAAGTCGATTTCGTCTTAAAAATTTCAGTAACATGGCGCTTTTTCAAGTCGCGTTTTTTAAACCTTTTGGGACTGTTTTTGAACTTAAAACGTTTTGTATGATTTTCTTGAAAGAGAACGCGTTGGAAACCAATGTCGATTTTATTAAAAAAATAGTTCAAAATTACTTGTATTAGACGTTTAAATACGATCAATTTGGAACTTATTCGAGGAAAACAACCAAAAGTCTTGACATTTTTATTGCAAAGTGTCCAACGGAAATTCCAAAATCAGGACGACAACAATAGGACTCAGTTAGTCTCAAGCGTCGCCTTTCCAAAAAAGTACGAATCTGATCTAGCCCCGCCAAAGGCGCAAAAAAAAGCTGGTCACCCTGAATGGCAGAAGTGTTAATGTCGGTCGCACTCACAGTGGCGATTCTTGGACGGAAACACTGGTCCTACTCGCCTCCATGGGGAGTTGGATGTGGTCGGCCCTAAAACTCCGCCTGATTGACGAAGTTGACCAAAGACTGATCTTACTCGCCTCATGGGCGAGTTTGGAACGTGGTCCGGTCCTACTCGGCCCGATGGAGTGGATGAAGTATGATCCTAACTTTGACTTGATGGCGATTTGACCGTGGTCGTCCCTACCTTTGCCCTGATGGCAAAAGTTGAACCCAAAAGCCCCGGGAATCACTAACTCGCCTGCACTGGCGAGTTGGAAGTCAACGGGTCAAAAACTCGTCTGAGGGTTACGTTGGAAAGATCTGATTTTCCTAACGTCGCTTTTCCGTTCCGTCGCTATCGCTAAACTGATAGGCAGGAAGCCCTCTATTACGAAATTCTGTTCTCTCGAATCCATCGCAGGAAGTGGCGTCGAATTTTCTAACCTGTGCCTCTTTCAAACCAGCGATCGCCATCTCGGGCCGCCTCAAATAAAGATGACCCCTCGCTCCAATTAAAGAGCGTTTTGGGACGAAGCTTTGGGTTGTTTACTCGGCCCGATGGCGAAGTTTTACTAGTGGTCTTGGTCCCAACTGGCCTGATGGCAAGAGTTGGACAAGGGCGAATAGAAGGAGGGAGGTGGCTTGTTGCTGATGCCTTTCTTTCCGGTCCATTTCCTTCTCTTATTTGAACTGCTCCGTAAGGAACCTTAACAGAAAACTTAATTAATTTAGGGCAAGTTCCCGGAAAGTAGCGAGAAAGGGTGTTGGTCGGGACAGAGATGAACCAACGGAGGCCAACACTAGTGCCACGGGAAAACGGCCGAAAGTGGGCTGAAGAAGGATGGGTCGAAAACGAACAGGGTAAAACGTCGCTTATCTTCCGTGCGGGTGAATGGGACCGGGGGTCGCTAGCTGATTCGTAAGCAGACGAGCAACATCACAACTCGGACATCCGTGACAAACGGTCGGTTGCCAATGTCGTAAGGAAGCAGTAACGTGTACTATAATGCCTAACACATGCAAACCAAGCATCTCACGGCGCCAATCCGCGTGCGGCGTGGGAAGTCACGGGAACCTATCAAATGCCGCATACATACGCAGGTAGGTCGGCATCGCACGACACTATGTCTCTTAGGCGCGTACATCGAGGCGTTGCCTCCTGGACCCAAAAGAAAGCCTAGAGAATCTCTAGAGTTAGCAGAAGACGAGAGATGGATTCCTGATTCTCTATGAGGAAGCGAATCAGTCAGTCGACCTCGTCGCGGCTGCTGAATCCGTACGTGATGATACGTTCTAGGTCTTCTCTGGAGCCACCGTTACCAAACCGTATTTCACGTTCGGATCTCCACCGTTCTTGCCTCGCTATGGCTTCCGTGCAAGATGCGAAGGCGAGGTGGTTGGCTCTTCGTGGTGATCTTACGGATAGTGACGATCCGTGGTGGCGTTAGCGAGAGTGGTGCCTAAGCCGGAGAGGGAAACAGGTGGTGATGACGTGGTGCTCTTGGCTTCGTTTTGGGATAAGGATGGTTGAGTCTGTGGAGGAGGAGGAGGAGGAGGAGAGGGGATCGAGAACTTCGCCGTTGTCAAGATCGATCTCGACCTGCGCCGCCATCGCAAGTGGAAAGAAAGTGCGAGAAAATGAGAGAGAGAAGTTTTCTTAGGAAAATGTTAGAAGAAAGCAGAGTCTCTCCTGTATAAACGGTTGGTTAAAAGCGGTGCCGTTAGTTACATTTTAGCTTGGCGCCACAAGACATCTCTCTCACTCGATCATATGTACAATGACGTTATTACCCCTATAATAAATTACGTTACTTCCCACGTTCGAATAATGACGCTGTTACTATTATCCCCTTACGCCACTATCGTTTATTTGTTGCTATTTTTCTTTTTTGAAACTAACTATTGTTTATTTGTGACATAATATCGTCTTGTTCTCTCATCTAAGAAGATATTTTTGAGGGTAAAAGTTAGGTTTTTAATTCTTTATTACATTTTTTTAATTCGAAAAATTAAACATTATTAGAAGTCATTTGTGTGTTTGAGTTTCATGATAAGGTTTTTCAAGAATATTCTACAGAAGAAATAAATTTTATGGTGTTTTCTTATGGACGGGTATCAGATTGATGGTAGCCATAGAATTAGAGATAATAAATTCGGATAAAAGTGGTTAGGTTTTTGCCTTTAAAAGCAATGGCTTGCCTCAGTTGGCTAAAGTTTGGTTTTTACTTATTTGATAGAAAGAATATCTCGAATGAGAATATTTTTAGCTCTATTATTTATATACTGCTTGAAATGTTAAAATACCGTTTAAAAAAAAGGAATGGTGTGAATACAACAAGTTTAATTATAATTCGATTTTTTTTTAAGTAACGACGCTGGCGTTATAAGATGAACAATATGACAAGTTAATGACTCACGCCAATAACACGTTGAAAGTAATGAGTAATTAGTGATGTCGGTTCAACGATATAATTTAGGAGGAAAAATATTAAAAATAAATAATAAATTAACCGATCTTTGAAAATGTTTGTATTTCTTTAACCGCCAAAGTATGTCACTGAAATCCATAAAAAATTAGAATTTGGTCGCTAAATTATGTTAATTTCAGCAAAAGTGATATCATTGCACATCAAAACAAGAAACCGAAGACGCTTCATTGTAGGCAGCAGCATTAGTGCGAGATCTTAGAGGGTGTTTAGAGTGGAGTTTTATAGGAGGGGCCCATCAAATTAAAAGAATATGTGCTAAAAGTTTCAAAATAAGCATCTCTTTTTGTGTGTTTCTTCTACTGTTCACGGGTTCCACTGACACATGACGATCCGCGATTAGTTTATTTTTTTTATTTTTTTTTATTTTTTTAGAAAATCAGAAAAAAAAAGAATTAAGCACCCCATATGGGGTGCCGGGTTAATCATGCTCTAATGTGTCAAACAGAGTATTCCCTTGCGGGCTTAATTAATAAATGGGCTTTAGTAATGTCTCTAATGAAAGAAACCCATTTTTGTTCTCTGATAGTTAAATTCCCTCGGAAAGTTAGAACTTAGAACTATGCATTCCGAGAAAAAGACGTTATTCCATAAAATTAAATTACAATTTTACCATAAATTTAATAATTACTTTACAAATTTACCTTTAATAAATGATAATTTTCAAAAATACCCTAAATTTTTGATGAAAATATACTTAAATAACTTTTCTAAATATTTATAAAAAAAATTGAAACTCAACCTCACTTCTTTAATACTAAACCCTAAACAATAATCAATAAAGTGTAAACTTAAATATTAATATATTTTTGATAATGTGTATTTTTGCAAAGTATTATTTAACTTATACTATTTTTAGCAATTTTTCTTCCATAAATATGTTGATTTTCTTAGTGAATTTACATAGAAAGTTATACATATGTTTGCTGGATTTATTCAGTACCTTAGATATATACAGATTATCTACTGTATATATCACACCAAGAGACAAAGTTTAGTAGCTTCAGCTCCAAGTTGCATACCCATAAGATCAAACAAGAAAAGAGAAAGGCACAAAAGAAAGTAAGCAGTTAAGACATGATCAGCATAAATAAAGTGGTTTGTTCTTGGACAAATCAATATCATTAGTGTCTTGATCGAAACTCAATGCCTGGACCTCCACGTCTTATTTCGCCTTCAGCATGTTGGTCTCCGTTTTCCTCCGGTAACTTAAATCTCACGCCATGTTTGATAACCGGAGGAGGAGGTGGTCCTCCTCCGCCTCTTTCTTCTCTCTTGTTATCAAATCCAAATTCTATATCCTCTCCGTGATCTCTTCCAGGGGGTTTCTCAACTGGCTCAGGCCGTTTCATATCCAACCCAAACTCCAAATCACCTCTCTCCCTAGGCTCACGATCCACAGGACGAATCTCACGGCTCTTTTTAGACGACCCTTTCTCATGCTTTGGCTGCTTATCAGCGCGGCTTTCACGGTTGCATAGCCTCCCAAAGACACAAGCTAGAACCGACAAGACAAGGATCACGGCTAGGACTATGAAGACCGTCCCAAAGGAGCCGCGTGAGCCAGAGGAAGGAGGAGATGATGAAGAAGAAGAAGATGGATATGGATACTGCTTAGTATATGTGTTTGGATACACAACAACAGGCTGCTGCTGCATTTGTTGTACTCCTTGGTCTCCCATTATTTTTTCTCCTAGGTTTTGGTTTATGTTTGGTTTTTAGAGATAAAATCAAGAAATGGTATAAGAAGATCTTGAAGTTGTCAGATGTTGAGGTTCTTTGAGTAGAGATCAAGGAGGGTTATTGAGAAGGTACTTGTTGAACACGAAATCTGAATATGCTTCATTCCATGTGAGATTATGGGTAATGAATTAATATATATATATAACCATTTTGTGGTTTTAAAGAAAGCTACTAATTAATATGTATCACACAAAAGTGACAAGTAATGAAAGGAATAAGACTAATTAATGGGTCTGAAACCAAAGTTTTAAATTGAGAGAACATTCTTTGTTGTTTTTCTTTCTTTACTTTTTATAAAGAGAGACAACTAAAGAGATTCTTTGTGATGTGTAAGTGCAAGGAGAGAGTTGCACTTTTGAACAAATATGTTTTCTTTGTGAGAAGATAAAGTGAGATTTTGTAACACTTCATCTTTTCTGAGAAAAATCAAAAGACTTATGGATTGGGCTTTAACCAATCATTGACGCCTCTATATTTTACATACAATAGTTTCAAGTTCATATATGTGCATATGTATGTGTAGTAAAACTATAAAGAGGTTATTTTACAAAACAAAACTATGAGGAAGTAAAATATACATGCTTTATTATTTAATAAGTATGTTTAGTATTTTAGTTGGTGCACACATGGTGTTTAGTATTTTACTGATGCTGGTATTGTTGATTGGTGAGTATATCAATTGAATATAGAACATAATTACTTTACATTAAAACTTATAAAGCAACGTAGGGATTAGCGTAAGTACGTTTTTGTGTTCTTTCATGGCATTTTTTTTATCATTTCACTACATTGTGTCTCTTTAAATAGTTGAATGTTTCTTGTGTTTGTGTATAAAGGGTCACCTTTTTGATTTTGATTACATCTTTATTCCTTTCCCATTAAAAGAGATAAAAAAAACTCATTTCTGAAATCAAAATCAAGACGCCATACTAATACGGACTAATCCGTAACCAATTTCGATTAGAGAAAACGAGAATGGATTGACAAGAAAAAGACAAGACATGTTGTGTCTGTTAAGAGAAACAAACACTGGATTTTATTATGAAAACATTTTATTTTTCTATAAATATAACAAAGTAAATACTAGTAAATGAAAAAGAAAAAACATCATGCTAGTTTCTCCTTGAGTTCTTCTATTATCTTTGGTGCAATCGTTTGATATGCCTTCTCGCTAGGGTGGGCAAAGTCCCAAAACACGTAACGAGACGCATCCGGACACGGAATAGGCGATGTCGCCGGCATATAACATGCATCAGCTACATCAGTAAACCCTAATAATTCCAAATTAAATAGAGAACTTATTAGTCTCTAGACCAAAAAAATAAAGAACATATTATTCTTGAAAACATAACTACAATGATCAAAGTATATATTTGTTTAATCATTGAGTAACATGTCTACCTGAAGCCTGAGGATTGTTGACGAGACCAAGAAGAGAATTATACATGTCTACATAAAAAAAACTTGTCACCAGGAAATTTTGTCTCAAGAGTACTGTTAAGTTTGGCAGATAACTTTTTGTTGAATGTATCAGCCCACTGATTTTCAGGGACTGAACATAATTTCGATATATCTCCATCAATTTTTCTTATTCCTGGCAAGCAACCTAGGGGTATCGTTCCAAGAACCGCAAATTTTCTTGCACCCGTATCATATAGATTCTTGAAATAAAAAAAAAGACAAAATATTAATAAAGTAAAACTAGTATGTTTTATTCTAAAAATAATAATTATGTACCTTTAAAAGATTTTCAGTCCAAGTGACCATGAGATCAGTGTAAGTTGAAATAGTGGATTGTGACCTCCCAGTCCAAAAGGTTAACACAAGATCGTTATTTCCAGCTGAGATTAAATAAACAGCGTTTGATATAATTGCGTTTGTTTTTTCTTGGTTTCCTAAAAACGCCGTTTAGTCTAGTGACATACTCTTTGAAATCTTTCACCTGATCTGGTACCCATATAACTCCCTATATACAATCATTCCACAAGGCATACATACGTTAAATGTGTGATAATTAAAAAAGGAATACCTAAGATAGACCGAAATTTTTTTTATCAATAAAATAGATTTTAAAAGAAAAATAACCAAAATAAAATTTATTAAAAATGTAAAACTATATTTATAGCTCATGAGTTGACTAATCTGTATTTAGTGTTTAGACTTTAAAATCATGAATTTAAGTTTTGGAGGTAAAGTTTGAAATTAAAAAAATGAAAATTTTGAAAATAAAAAAAAAATTCTAGTTTGATCATTTTTTTTCTTTAAAATCTATTTTGTAACAAAACTTTTAAAAAATATATTTGAGAGATTTGATCTAATTAAAATTGATTACACAGTTATAAACTCTAAACAAAAATGTCATAATTAATTACTTGTGGCTTGGCAGTGCGTTCATCGAGTCCGGATCCACCGGATGCGAAGCAAACACCGGTCGGGAGATCATTGTTCGAAAGGCTGGGATCATGGTAAGCTGGTAAGAGTGTTTTTAAACTCAAACCTTCGGCTGCACACAAAGACTACTGTCAGATAATATTTGGTGAAATAAAACATGATTTGTAGTAAGATCATGACTATTATTGAAAGTATATTGTATCTAACTATTTGTTTTAAAACAAATGTTGACGTTAACATATGTAGATTATATATATACCAATTAGATCGGAGAAAACTCTTCCATTTCCAAATCTTCCAGTAGCTTTTCCGCCTACAAAATTTATACCATACGGAAAGTAATTGCACTTGGAAAGAGTGGAGAGATTGTTGTTATTGCCGGTATCGAGTATGGAATCTCCAAAAGCAAAGACTGCAGAAACATTTGCATGTCCTGAAATTTCTTGAGGATGAGCATGACGAATAAAAAACAAGCAAACACACGCCAATGCTACTGTTAATAGCATTGTAAATATTAAAGAGAAAATTATATTTTGGTATCTATTTTGTCTGTATATTCAACGTCAAAAGAAGGCTAGTATTTATATACGAAGAGTTCAAAGAAACTGCACGTCCACTTCAATTGATTTTGACAGTGAATTTTGGAAAGCAAATCAAATTGACCCAATGAACTTTTGCTAGAATATCTAGTATTTACTATAAATTTTAATACACATAAGGAAGTTAGACTTTAGGCATCATGAATGTTTATGTAAAGTTTTTTGTTACGTTGACTAAGCGTGGGAGTTTGGTTTTGTTCTGGTTTGTTTCGATTCGGTTTTGGTTAGTTTGAGGTTTTGAATAATTTTGGGTATATCATGAAAATCAGATTCTTTCTTTTTTCGAATCAAATATCGGATAATTCAAAAAAAATTAAATATTTCAGATTAAAATATTAAAATAATTTGATTTTTTGAAATAATTTGGTCATTTAAATATTTTGAAATAAAATATATAGATAATTTGCTTTGTAAATAATACTTCTAAAATATTTGGTAATTTTAAAATTATTATTGTTATATAAACTATATTTTAGAAGTTTGGTACTTATTTAGTTCTCAGTTTAGCTTCAAAAATATTGAAATTGTTGGGTTTGGTTCCAATTCAGTTTTGTTCTCAATTTATATGTTCATGCCTATCATTAACTATATGTCCGGGTTCTTATCAAATACTTTATTATCGTCATTGGCAATATCCTCTAGTCAAAATCATAGATGCTAAATACATGAATGTTGATGGCTAGTATATATAAGACCATCAGCAACCCAAGCACCCCACTTGGGGTGCTTGTTTTTTTTTTTTTTGATTTTTTTTTTTAAAAAAAAAAAATTAAAAGTAGACTAATCACGGGTCGCCACGTGTCAGTGGGACCCGTGAACAGTGCAAAGAACCAAAAGAAAGAGGGTGCTTATTTTGGAGTTTTAAGCACTTCATTTAGGGGGTGCTAGTGGGCCCCACTGCCTAAGCACCCCACTAAACACCCCCATTGAGGATGCTCTAAGAAAGTAAATCATTGATTCAATTTTAACATTGACTTTGAACAGTAATCCGCAAAAGGGTTACATGATTCATAATTTTTGCCGGCAACATACCCATGATTCATGTACAGTAAAAAATATTTATTACTAAAATTTTTAAGTACCAGATTTGTAAAGTCCAAAATATACAAAAATATATGGTCTTAACATTTTCACAAATTAATAATTATTTTATATAACTTTTATATAAAGTAAGTAAAACATTATATTATTAATTTTAAAAAATAAATTCATCTTCAGTTTTTTTATTTCAAAACATTTATTGTTATTTTAAGAATTAAATTTAAAAATACATCAACATTATATTATTAAATTATATCTATAATATAGGATATATATATATATATAATAAACCAAAAACATTTAAGTGAAGGAAGTCAAACTTTTTTTTATACCAAACAACAAATTTCGTTAATAAAACTAAAGATTACAAAGTCAACATTCCAAATTTTGAAAAACAAATTATTACATAAACATATATATATATATATATAAGTATGATGCTTTCCGGAGTGTAGCCTTATTTGTTGATAGAACATTCAATCCGTTATTTCCTTTTTATGTATTTGATATTTCTGGGTCTGATATTTTTCTGATGCAAAATATTTTTTTCTTAAAAAAGTGAAACTTATAAAGTTTAATCAATATACAAAACTAAGAATACATATAATTTTTATTTAGATTTTATTAAAAATCTATTTTAACTAACTTTATAAATTAATAATATAGAGTAGTTCCAACTTTATCAGTATGTAGACTTTTTGCTGTACTTTTGCAAACATAATTTGATTTTGTTGATAAAAATGGAAATTTACCTTAATAATTGTTTAACAATTCATATTCATAGACCAATGATTTGGCATTATTATTTTTTACGGCCGAGATAACACACATTATTCACATGATGTGACCAAATTTTTATATTTCTTTTCTAGCGTTTGATTCTTCTATACAAAATCCAGTTTTTTTTTTAAGTTATTCAAGCAAGTGAAGGTGGTAACTTTTTTCTCAGAAAAAAGTGAAGGTGGTCACGCTATAATACGATATCAACTCCCAAGGAGCTGAAACTTATGAATCGAAGTGAAAGAAATAAAATGCAGTTTAAAGAAATCGGTACGCGCTAATTAGATGTTTTATAGTTTTATAGAAAATCAATGATTGTGCCCCGTCTAAATTCATTTTAATTAATTTTAAAAAACATTTAAAAGACGCCAAAAAACATTTAAAAAAAACTTAATTGCTTATAATGAATTTGTCGATTACATGGATACTTAGGCAGCGGCATAGATCAATTTTTATAACATTAGTAAAATGTGACAACAGAAAAGACAACTAAAACAGTAGATAACTTCGATGTTACACGATATATGTAGAAATAGATCAAGCGAGTTTCTCCTTGAGTTCTTTTATTATCTTTGGAGCAATCGTTTGGTATGACTTCTCGCAAGGGTGGGCAAAGTCCCAAAACACGTAACGAGACGCATCAGGGCACGGAGTAGGCGATGTCTTCGGCATATAACATCCATCAGCCACATCAGTAAACCCTAATAATTCACAAATTAAATAGAACAACATATTATATATCCTCTAGACCAAAAATGAAGAACATATTATTCTTGAAAACATAACAATAATGATCCAAATATATTTGTTTATTCATTGAGTAACAAGTTTACCTGAAGCCCGAGGATTGTTGATGAGACCAAGAAGAGAATTATACATGTCTACATAGGCAAACTTGGCACCAGGTAGTGTTGTCTCGAGAGTGTTAAGTTTCGCAGATAACTTTTTGTTAAATGTATCAGCCCACTGATTTGCAGAATCTAAACATAATTTCAATTTATTTTCCATCAGTGTTTCTTGCTCCTGGCAAACAACCTAGTGGTACCGTTCCAAGAACCGAAAATCTTCTTGCCCCCATATCATATAAACTCTTGAAATAACCAAAAACAAATATTAATAAATAAAACCTTCAAAAAATATTAATAAATTAACTAGTACTATATTATTTTGAAAATAATAATTATGTACCTTTAAAAGATTTCCAGTCCAAGTGACCATGAGATCAGTGTAAGCTGAAAATAGTGGAATGTGTTTTTCCAGTCGCAAAGGTAAGGGCTAGATCGTTATTTCCAGCTGAGATCAAGTAAACCGCGTTTGATATAATTGCGTTTGTTTTTTAGCGGTTTCCTACGACGCCGTTTAGCTTGGTGATATATTGTTGGAAGTCTTTCACCTGATCAGGCACCCATATAACTCCCTATATCCCACAATACATTGTTACATTAACATGGATGATAATTAAAAGTGATTACACTGTAAACCCTAAATAAGATGTTATATTTACTCGTGGTTTGGCAGTGCGTTCATCGAGTCCAGATCCACCGGATGCGAAACAAACACCGGTCGAGAGATCATTGTTCGAAAGGTTGGGATCATGGTAAGCTGGTAAGAGTGGTTTTAAACTCAAACCTTCGGCTGCACACAAAGACTAATGTCAGATAATATTTGGTGAAATTATAAAAAAGTTTGATTAGTAGTAAGATCATGACTATTATCTAAGAACATATGTTAACGTTAACATATATATATACCAATTATATCTGAGAAAACTCTTCCGTTTCCAAATCTTCCAGTAGCTTTTCCGCCTAGGAAATTTCTACCATACGGAGGAACATTGCACTTGAGCGGAGTCCTGAGATTGTTGTTATTGCCGGTATCGAGTATGGAATCTCCAAAAGCAAAGAGTGCTGAAACTTTGGCTTGTCCTAAAAGTTCTTGAGTATGAGCATGGCCAACAAAAAACGAGCACACACAAGACAATGCTAGTGCTAATAGCATTGTAGAAAGTAAAGAGAAATTCATGTTTGCTGTGTATATATTGATGGATAATTTGTGTGTTAAATGAAAATTGATATATTAAACGCCAAAAGAAGGCTACTATTTATATACAAAGAGATCAAAGAAATTGTACCACCAATTTAACAGATAGTAAATTTTGGAATGCAACTCAAATTACTAGGAAACTGAATCTTCTAGACATTATTTTTGAAGTGATTTAACAATAGTTTTCACTGAAAAATGTGACATGACATGCTAAAAATAATAAAATATTTATTGCTAAATATGACATGATAATTACATTTAATATTGATTTCTATTTTCGATAAACTTTTTAGAATATAAAAGTAACTCGTACATCATCATTAAAATAAATATATTCAAATATGACATTAAATAATATAATAATATAAATATTTGAAAAAATTATGAAATTTATTTAAGAATAAATTTTAACCATACAATTTTTACTAAACCAAATTTAAAATTTTTTATACATTTTAAAAAAAATTATGCACTTTTTAATTGTTATACTATTTGTTTCC